>CM024246.1:2948152-2998138 GCA_013421045.1 Propylea japonica
ACAGGGTCTTCATAAATGATTGTAACAGCGCAGTTGGCTTTGGATTATTTATTTATGCATATTATACTGTTAGGCAGGTTAGGCGGCCGAATTATGTGCTCGGAATTATTAATGTCAAAGATAGATATAGATAAATATAGAGAGTGATTGATAAATGTGTTGAGTTTTGCATAAGAAACAGCAAAATGAAAATAATCCAAAGTCAACAATTGAATACAATTGAATCATATTCATATATTTATGAAGAATATGATTAATAAATTATCGTTTAACAGCGACGACTCTTCACACGAAGAAATGTGCCCATTTCGGACGCTACAAGGTACCACCAAAAGAGGACCATCATCATCAGGAAGAGAACAAGGAAAAAGGACCAGTCCGACATGCTCACTCGGAACTGACACCTGAATGTTTGTCCCGGATTACGAACTCTGACTGTCGGCTGCGCGAACCAACACGAGATGGAGTTTAAGTCGGGATGTCCTCAGCAGTCTGCTAACGGTAAGTGAAGAGATCATCCATATTTTAGTTCAAAACGTTCATTGGTATCTTCAATATTTGTGTAAATATGTTTCAGGATGAATGAAAAAGATTCAGGAGTTCCTTGGAAAAATCAGTTTGCTTCTGATGGGTTATACTCTCCTCTCAGGTCACTTTGAATAGTTATTATTTACTAGCGACCCGCCCCGGCTTCGTACGGTAATTCGATCCAAGTAAAACTGTTAAATAAAGACAGTTGCATCAAAATTTATCATAAATTCCCTAAATTATGGCGCCTACCGACCCTCTAAGTTAGAAAAAGTGATCAAATACTAACTTGAAGTCTTAGTAACACTCAGTTAAAAAAAAAAACATCAAAATCATTTCAGTAGCTATGGCGTCATGCGCTTTCTTGACACGATCACGCTAGATTTCCGCGGGAATGAGGTTTTTTCCCCCCGCCGTAAAAAGTGCCTGTGTCCGTGCCTAGGATCCTATCTTTATATTAACCAAGTCTTATAAAAATCCGTTCCAGACGTTAAGGCGTGAATGAGGTAACTTTTTAAAACAAATGATTAAAAATCACTAACTTAATTAGATTTCTGCCTACTGCCTACGCCTTAAGTACTATAGCATGATGAATATAATAGCCCATATCCTTTTCTAGGTTACTATCTATCCCCTAACTAAATTTCATCAAATCCGTTCAGCCGTTTAGAGCATGATAGAGCAAACTCCCAGCAAAAACATAAAAAAAAATCAGTAACTCAATTCAGTTTTCTGCCTACTTCCTACCTCCTAAGTACGATGACGGGATCATTTTGATCTAATTTCCGTTTTTTAGGAAACCATCTATTACCTTACTAAATTTCATCAAAATCATGTCAATCTTTCAGCCGTTTAGACGTGAAAGAGCAAAAAGTCCCAACAAAAACGACTAAAAATCACTAACTCAATTTAGCTGCCTACTGCCTACCCCCTAAGAACGATGGCGTGATTATTTTATAGCCTATGACCATTTCTAGGTTATAATCTATCTCCATACCAATTTCATCAAAAATCCGTTCAGCCGTTTAGGCGTGAAAGAATAACAGACAGACAGACAGAGTTACTTTCGCATTTATAATATGTATTAGTATGGATATTTCTTTCAAGATGGCTGTTATTGAAGTTCATTCACTCTAGAAACATGCCGCAATACTGTATTATTTGCAAGACCTGTGAAAAAATATGATTTTTTACAACAGCAACAGTGTTTTTACAGTAGGAGGATACAACTTATTTTTTTTTTTACTTTATATGATTCTAAAATTGATAACATTTATATAGCGCTTGTGGCCTATCTACGTTCTCTTTTGGTCAGGGACTCAGATCATAAAATAGAAATGAAACGAAAATTGTAACATTTTACCCAATTTTGGAATTGTAAATAACACCAAGTACATAATGTTAAAATAACTTAACGTTACAGCGTACTCCTGTCACGGTAGCTGGAACGAAATGGGCGTAAATTACATAATAGCGACGCCGGTGACAGGAAAGAAATCTTCTATGGGCGAACCGATGCGATATTGTTTCATCTACACCTTGGGACAGGACGAGTCGACGCTGGGTTCGATCCACAATGGCGGCGGCGGGGATTCCCACGTGATTGTTGGGGACAAGCAGGCTGCGACTTCCAGGACCGTACTCAAGTTGACGAGAGTTACCGACAGCTGTCATCGGATCGTCACGCCCGGTTCTGGAAATTGGGCGTATAACTTTACCAATACAGGTTTGAGATCGTTATTATTATTATTATTATCTTTATCAGAATACGTGGGTGGCTTTTGAGTCGAAAATTATTGATATTTGACAGGAAAAATAACTTAAAACTCGAAAGTTTTTATCATGACGAATGTCATATGTCAAATTTTCAAGGCCAGCTCACTGAGTTCATGAAACGCAAAGATTATAAAAAAAGGAGAATAAATTAACATGATCATAAAGAAACGTATATTCTAAAACTTGTACCAATAATAACAACAACATATTATTTCAGGAAAACTTTCAACATCATCTATTATAAAAGTATTCATTCTTATTATTGATTGAACAGGGGACAGTTGAGCTAAATAACCCAAAATTAGAATAATATGTCAAATATCCATGGCCAGCTGATAAATTTTATAGAAATCAAGAAAGAATGAACATTATCATAGAAAAAAAACATTTTTAATTAAACTTTGTATGAATGTAAAGAAACTGCATTTCTTCAATGTCAATTAATTTAGAGATTATAAGATTATAATAGGCTCAGGATATGACAACTATAAATAATTGATTTAACGTTCGATCAGAACATCTAATTTTCTAATAGTATCATATTGTATATTTCTTTGAGAGAGATTCAGTATTTGAAAAATCGCTATTTACAATCTTACCTATAAGATTGTAAATAGGTTCAATTAATATTTTGTAATAACAATAAACTTATATTCATAGAGCAACACATTTGAAGTTATTCTAATTCTGAAGGCGTTATTGGAGGATCAGTCTTATATGAATACTAGCAGACCCAACAGACGTTGTTCTGTATACACAAAAATTCATTCAATTCGATCGAGCCGTTTAGTTGCAGAGTAGATGAATAACCTGAATAACGACTTCAGCGCCATCTGTTGATCTGATGTGTGGTCATAAACATACGGTCATAGGCAATCCAAAATACATTCATAAAAAACATCCCTCACACTTAAGTACCATCTCCTAGCCGCCTTGTGCCTACCTCGGAGACATTTTGATGCGATTTCATCTTCAACCTGCCATATCTTTTAATGTATTCATCATGGCTGATTTTGGTACTCATATTTATTATCATTGAAGTTATAGTAGGTTTCCTCAAATTTCTCTCGGGTGAAAAGTATAGCCTATGTTACTCAGGGATAGTGTAGCATTCTGAGGGTGAAATAATTATTGAAATCTCTAGTAGCTTATGAGTAAACTCGTATCAAACCCTCAAACGCACAAACATACAAATCTGTCCTCTTTATAATATAGGTATAGTATAATATTAGTAAAGATAGAGATCAATTCTCTACAAACGCCCTATTGACCACTTTTTTCTATAACCTATCGTTTTGAAAATATCTCGAATAAAGTTGGGAGGAGATGAAAAATTCTATTTTTCTTCCAACCATAAAAAAATGTTGACATTTTTGTACTCTTTTCAGGTGCAAAAGTCATAGATTTTGTCTTACCGTACAAAAATTCACTCGTACTTCAGAACTTTACACTCATAACACTTTTAATCCTAGGATTAAAAACGGTACTTTTAATCCTTGTAAATGCATTTGAAGTCTACTTGACAATCACTGTCATGATTCTGTGTTCAAATTCATAACCAAATTATGAACGATTTTTCACTAAAAAACCAATTTTATTGTAATTTTGACTTGGTTGGAGAAAAAAATTATATATTATTCGGATTAAAAGTGCCTATTTAAACTCGCAATTTTGCATTCGCTCGGCTGCGCCTCGCAACTGCAAATATTGCTCGTAAAAAAAAGATGCACTTTTAATCCTTATAATATAATATACTATTTTTCATCTTCTAATGAAAATAACTGTGCTCATTCGATCAGGACGATTGATACCTCATTTTAGGTTAGATAATTAATTCTCTACAAACGCTCTATTGACCACTTTTTCTAAAACCTACCGTTTTGAGCAAAATCCGTACCAACTTAAGACACCGGGATCTGAATAAGATCAGTTTTCAGAATATGAAGAAAAAAATGAACAAAAAACTTTTCAAATTCACGAATTATAAATGACATTCATAGAAATTTCCTGAATATGATAAAAATATTTTCATTTATTCGAAGTTTTTTAATGACACTTGAATAATTTATTCTCTATTAACAAATACTCGTAAATACTTAGCACTAACATCCATATTTCATTGATATATTCCAGGATCAACAAACAAAGACATCGAAGAAATTTCATTTAAAATAGTTAGTTGATTGCATTTTCAATTAAACTTGCGATTAATTGCATTATTCCAATCATTCCCTCGAGTTCTAACACTTCATCCCGCAAATGCAATGGAAATTCTCCGCTGTGACGTCACATCTCGGTGGGCGTCGGCATACCAGTGTTTGTGTATATTGTGCTCGGACACGCAATTCGATTTTGGTGTGATTTCATCTTCAACCTGCCATATCTTTTGATGTATTCATCATAATTGAATGATGTAAAAGGCAATTTCGTTCTATATTAAATACTGGATATGAAGGACGTATTTTTGGATAAAGATCAATAGCGTATTCATAAAAAAATACTCCCAAAAAATGCATAATTTTGAGAAACATTCGATACCTTTAAAAGGTGATACCGAGTAAACCTTGAAAGATAGATATATGCTATCGCGGACTTTTTTGTAGAACTATTGAAGAGGTACATTTCCGTCATACATTGTTTCCATGTACGTCTTACGGTTTTCGCAGCGCACCTGAAAATAGCTGATTTTGGTACTCATATTTATTATCATTGAATTTATAGTAGGTTTCCCCAATTTTCTCGGATGAAAAGTATAGCCTATGTTACTCAAGGATAATGTAGCATTCTAAGGGTGAAAGAATTATTGAAATCGGTCCAGTAGTTTATGAGTGATGTCATATCAACGCCACAAAACACACACCACACAAAACAT
Source organism: Propylea japonica (assembly GCA_013421045.1). NCBI lineage: Eukaryota > Metazoa > Arthropoda > Insecta > Coleoptera > Coccinellidae > Propylea > Propylea japonica. The sequence goes on from CM024246.1 coordinate 2,953,329, forward strand.
ACAAATCTTTCCTCTTATAATATTAGTATAGAAACAACATCATAGATATTCCCAATAAAAACATCATTATTTTAATATTAAACTTGTATAACAGTTCTTTCAGTTGCCTTGAAATGGAAACACATATTGCTATTAGACAGGAAATATAACCTAACCTCAAAAATCCTTATAATTAAAGGCAGATTATGTCAAATTCTCATGGCCAGCTGACTGATTTCATGAACAGTTCAATATCAAGAATAAATGATTATAGACAAAAAAATTCAACTGAAATTTGTATAAAGGACCCCGCACACTTACTTAGGAAAAGCGGGTCCAGTGAATTTTCCTAATTTTTACATATTATATTTATACCAACCTTAGGAACAATATATCAGATTTTCACGAAGGTCTTACATCTGGTTTGTTCTATAGGGCGTTCCAAAATTGCAGCTACGGAAAAATGAATCTTTAAATTTAGATGATTCTCAAAATTTTATCATGATGCTTTGGTTCTGAATAACAAGATGTGACAGATATCCAACACACCACCGCCCACCACGTTAAGGTTCGTATACAGGCTGTTCCATGAAGCTGTTAAGTAACTGAATGTAACTTTGTTAAGACATTGGGACGACCCTGAGTTTTCAAAATATGATACCATGATGTATGTCCACTTCTGTAGGAAGTTTCATTTATGTACAAAGAACAGTTGCAAAATTATTGAGGTTTAAACTCGGATTTCATACGGATTTTTCTTTAAAACTTAACTGTAGTTGAGATTGCTGTCAAGGAATATAGGTTTTCATTAGTATAATTATTATGATAGGTCGGTCCAAAGTGTTTTTTTTTCAGGAATGCACAGGATGGACATAATGTGGTGTCACTAATCTACAGGGTTTCAGCATAAACTGGACAAACATATATTTTCGTGTAGAGTAGAGGACATCGGGAGAATAATTTTGTCCTTATACAATATATCCCGTTTTCGAAGCATAAGCGAGATGCAGGGTGTCAAACGTCATTTTTGAGCAAGATTATTATGAGTGTGGTCAGTTATGTATAACACTGAAAGTAACGGTTTTTGGTCAAATCTCAGTATTTTTGGGTCCTCTATTCAGAAGACCTGCAATGTTCCAATTTTTTTGCGGTTGTCAAATGACTTTTGTTTTCTGAATGAACACAAATATCTAAGATTTCTATGAAAAAAATCTTTCAAAAAATCGAACACAAATTTTTTTTACATGTCTAATTGTCTACAGCGATGAAAAAATTTCACTCGAAATGGATGAAATTTTGTACAACTGTACAGGTATCCCATTTTGGGCACTTTTACGGGATATCTCCGTTATTTTTAACGTTAGCGGGATGCGGTTTTCGCGACAGTGTGCTACTTTTTTGTGAAACTAAAGACGGCGCAATCAGTTTTTTACATAGCCCTCTTAGTTTTTGCATAACAGGGGGGAAATGAAAAGTTTCACTTTTTAATTACCGCCTTTATCTCAGTTGTGCTTAAGCTTGGAGGAATGGTTAAAAACGCATTCCGATAGATTTTTTTCCGTAGAATCCAGTGGCGTAGTCAGTTTTTCAATTAAACTTTCCCGTTTTTGAGTAATTGAGCAACATATGTTTTTTAAATTGGACACCCTGTATATTATTTTTTATTCTTATTAAGCACAATCTCAGCTTTTCAAAAACATATCATTTCATGCATTTATTTTCTAAAACCAAGCTCAGAATTCAAGATTTTGTAATTCAATTGTCAATAACTAAGTAGAAGGCTCTATGACTGTTTATTAAAAACAAATAATAATGTCAAAGCTTTGTCGGTTGGTTTAAAAGTTTACAGTTCTCTCAGTTTTTATTATTTATTATATTATATTAATGATTCAATTATTTGAATTTTCAAGAATTGCAATTAAATTAAGTTAAATATTAGATCATGTGATGTAGATATTATGTTAACATTATTTTCGATTTCTACAAATCTTGACACTTATTTTTTGTTTATAATAAACAGTCATAGCCTACTACTGCTAATTGAATTACAAAATCTTGAATTCTGAGCTTGGTTTAGGAAATAAATGCCAAAATAATATGTTTTTGAAAAGCTGAGATTGTGCTTAATCAGAATAAAAAATAATATTTAGGGTGTCCCATTTAAAAAACATATGTTTGCTCAATAACTCAAAAACGGAAAGTTTAATTGAAAAACTGACTACGCCACTGGATTCTACGGAAAAAATCTATCGGAATGCGTTTTAACCATTCCTCCAAGCTTAAGCACAACTGAGATAAAGGCGGTAATTAAAAGTGAAACTTTTCATTTCCCCCTGTATAGCAAAAACTAAGAGGGCTATGCAAAAACTGATTGCACCATCTTTAGTTTCACAAAAAAGTAGCACACTGTCGCGAAAACCGCATCCCGCTAACGTTAAAATAACGGAGATATCCCGTAAAAGTGCCCAAAATGGGATACCCTGTACTTCTGAATTATCAATCACGAATATGAAAACAGAATTGTAAAATATCGAACGGTTTTCGTTACTACAGGAATTCAAATATTTCGTTCAGACCTCTGAAATAACGAAAGAAATTTGTTTTGAAATCTAGAGTCAAAATAATTAAATTATTGGAAACACAATATACTATCCTTAGACCAGTGTCATTTCCCTATTTAATACCTACATCGGTTCGAGTCCCAACTAAGTTTCACTGATTTTTTTGTATTTTATTTGTATTGTATTCATCTAGAATATTCGTCAACTTTTTCTGAATAGAGGACCCAAAAATACTGGAATTTGACCAAAAACCGTTACTTTAAGTGTTATACATAACTGACCACACTCATAGTAATCTTGCTCAAAAATGAAGTTTGACACCCTGTATCTCGCTATGCTCGAAAACGGGATATATTGTATAAGGCAAAAATTATTCTCCCGAAGTCCTCTACTCTACACGAAAATATATGTTTGTCCAGTTTATGCTGAAACAAACCCTGTAGATTAGTGACACCACATATGTCCATCCTGTGCATTCCTGAAAAAACACCTTTGGACCGACCTATCATAATAATTATACTAATGAAAACCTATATTCCTTGACAGCAATCTCAACTACAGTTAAGTTTTAAAGAAAAATTGTATGAAATCCGAATTTAACCTGAATAATTTGCAACTGTTCTTTGTACATTAATGAAACTTCCTACGAAGTGGACATACATCAGGTCATATTTTGAAAAACTCAGGGTGGTCCCAAAGTCACTAACAAAGTTACATTCAGGTACTTTACAGTTTCATGGAACAGCTTGTATAACGAACCTTAACGTGGTGGGCGGTGTTTGGATATCTGTCACATCTTGTTAATCCAGAACCCAAAGCATCATGATAAAATTTTGAAATTAGAAGAGTTATCATCAAAATTAAAGATTCATTTTTCCGTAGCTGCAATTTTGGAACGCCCTATAGAACAAACCAGATATAAGACCTTCGTGAAAATCTGATATATTGTTCTTGAGGTTGGTATATAAATATTAATGTAGAAATGGGGAAAATTCACTGGACCCGCTTTTCCTAAGTAAGTGTGCGGGGTCCTTTGAACATAAACAGGATTATATAAAAATCTTTATATAATCATGTTTTAACATCCTTCATTTGAACTCTATTTAATGATGATTGGCATTTTTAGGTGCCTGCAGCAGATCATTCAAACTCCGGCAGAACAAGCGCGATACCATCGATGGCATTCCTGATGTCCCTGATCATCCTCACCCTGACTTCAAGATGATGAACAAGACCAGCTTGAATTAAAAATTTATTATTTCCGATTGTTCAGTGTGAATTTTTCGCGAGAAGTTGTTTCATCACTTTTTATGATGCTTTGAAAAACTCTTACAATATTTTTAAGGCATTGTTAAACGTCGCTGTAACCAACAAAGGTCTTTGAAGACTGGTGATGGATACAGCGACGTGAATTCGTACATTATTATTATTATTATTGCTCTTAAACAAACAGTGTGTCCAATTCAGCTTGACTTCATACAATTTCATGATTATATTTTTGAGAAAAAAATTAAATGAATTCTTAGATTCAAATGTAGCACTTTTTCATTCTTGTATCTTTAGTCTTTGATTTTTCAGGAAAACGGTAGCACTTATGGAAGTATTTTCTGGACAGTACTGAAAGTTTATCTGATCTGAAAAAAAATGTATTGGTATCGGTTATTTACCATCTTGTAGAAAATCTACATCTGCTATTTACATTCTTGAGGGAAAATCAACTGTTAAAAAACCTTGGATTTACAACATTTTGTAATTAGCCCTAATTTCTCAACAGTTGGGTCTTTTCCACGGTCTAGCTGTTGTATTTTCAACATTTTCACAATTTTCAACTTTTGAATAATTGACCGATTTCTAGAGTTTGATACATGTTACGCGGTTCGCGTTAAATTGTATCAAAAGTACCTGATACGGTTCGCACCCGCGTAACCCGGTATCAAATTATAGAACTCTAACAACATTTTTAAAGTTGAAAATCGTGTAAATGTAGTAGTATCAGGAGGCCGTGATAACGGCCCAACTGTTGGGAAATCTTAGTTCATAGGCTAATTATTTTTTTGAGAGAAATTTCACGATTCCAATCGTGAAATGTTAGTAACTGTTGGGAATCTTAGTTCATAGGCTAATATTTTTTGAGAGAAATTTCACGATTTCCAATCGTGAATGTAGTGTAACTGTTGGGAAATCTTAGTTCATAGGCTAATATCTTTTTTGAGAGAAATTTCACGATTGATGATAGATTTTTGGGTTTGAGAAATAATAGTTTAGTAATTAAATGGTTTATTTCTATTATTCGTACACACTACACTCCGATACATCGACCATTATCAATTGATATCATAGAACATAACATAACTTAGTGCGCAGACCCTGTTGGCTGTCTCAGGCCGGCAAACAAAAATAAAATATTCTTCTTTATAATACTTCATTGTTTACAACACCCCCCTCAATGAAGTACATATAAACAATAACAATTTACATAACCCTAATAGCAGTGAGAACTTACAGAGCAAATATCTACTTATTGCCTTAGTGAACATATCAGCAATCTGATCTTCTGTTTTAATGTATACCAAGTATATTTTGCCTTCTTTGATTAAATCTTTAACAAAATGATATCTGATGTCTACATGTTTCAGTCGTTTAATATTTTCTGTATTTGCAACCGTTATAGCAGATTGATTATCACAAAACAAAGGTACTGGGTGAACTTGTTCAATGTTAAAATCTTTCAATAAATTGATAAGCCAACATGTTTCACTAGATGTCATACTAATAGCAACATATTCAGACTCAGTTGACGATAGGCTTACAGAGCACTGCTTTTTAGAACTCCAAGAAATTAAACAATTTGCAAATTTAAAACAATATCCAGTTGTAGATTTTCGATCATTTAAATCACCACCCCAATCTGCATCACAATAACCTACAAGTTTTTCATCATTACATTTATAAACTAATCTCAAATCAATAGTATGTTTAATATATCTCATGACTCTTTTCAATGCTGCCAATAAAACATGATTTGCTTTGTTTTGAAATCTACTAAGTAATGACACGACAAAACATAAATCTGGCCTTGTACCTGACACAGCGTACATAAGAGTACCAATAATTTTTCTACATTCAGTTTCAATATTTTTGTCTGAACATAAATCTGAAGATTCAAAAAACTTTTACATTGAAATTTTGATCAATAGGAGTAGACACTGGTTTGCAGTCTTGCATATTGAACTTTTTCAAAACATTCTGTAAGTAAGATTTCTGACTCAACTCTGTGGTACAATTTTCAAATTCTGATGAACATCAATTCCTAGAAAACTTGATACAAAACCCAAATCCTTCATTCTGAATTCATTTTTCAACTTAAGTTTAAGATTATTTACTTGTTCTTCGTTATTACTGAAAATTAACAAATCATCAACATAGATTAATACATAGATTCTATCATTACAATCTTTCTTTGAATACAAGCATGAATCATTCACTGATCTAACAAAATTTTCTCCAATTAACGTTGAATTAAATTTATCATTCCAATATTTTGGCGACTTTTGAGCCCGTACAGTGATTTATTGAGTTTTACAATTCTTTCTTTTTCATTTACATAAGCACCTTCAGGTAGTTTCAAATAAACATTCTCATCAATGTTCCCGTACAAAAATGCTCCGGTAACATCCATTTGATGTATAGGCATATTAAATTTTTGTAGCAACAGATACAAAAACTCTAAAAGTGGATAATTTTGCAACTGGAGCATAAATCTCATGTAATTCAGTTACATCATTTTGTTCGTAACCTCTGGCAACTAACCTGGCTTTATATTGTTGTGTATTAGCAGATCTCTTAATTTTGAACACCCATTTACTGCTAATGACTTCTTCGTTTTCTGGAACTTTGCAAGGTACCCATGTATTATTCTCCTTCAGGGTGAGCAGCTCTTGATCTACCGCTTCTTTCCATTTTCTGGCATCCGTTCTGTTCATGGCCTCCTCATATGTAGTTGGTTCGTTGTTCTCACTGAAAACATGATTACATTTATAAAATGAAGTCTGCTTTCTTACCCTTTTGCTCCGTTCGTTTGGTTGAGGTGAGGATTCTGGTGAGGTAACTTCACGTTTTACATCACTGGGTAGCTGAGACTGACTTTCAGATGATCTTGATGGACCTTGATAGAGACTTTTGTTGGTAGCATCTTCTTCATCTTGGCTTTCTTGAGAAAAAGAACCATCTTCCTTTTGTACTTCTAAACTTATCATGATTTCTTGTTCACTTTTATTGTCCTCTTCCAAAAATACCAAATCCCTTTTGATTTCTACTGTTCTGGTGTCTTCAAAATATACTCTATATCCTTTGGTATCTTCTCCATATCCGACGAACAATCCTTTACGGCCTTTCTTATCCCATTTTCTGCGTTTTTCTTTTGGAATATGAACATAAACTGGGTTTCCAAATATTTTGAGCTTGTTTATGTCATAATTTTTGTTTGTCCAAACTTCATATGGTGATTTTCCTTTCACTTTGCTTTTCCCAGTTCTATTTAGAACGAAAGCAGCACAATTGATGGCTTCTGCCCATAAGGATTTCGATAATCCTCTGGAATGTAACAAAGTTCTTGCAGCTTCAACCAGAGTTCTATTTTCTCTCTCTGCTTTTCCATTTTGCTCAGGGGTGTATGGTACTGTGGTCTGATGTGTAATTCCATGTTTTGTGAGCGAACATCTTACCTCTTTGTTCACAAATTCCAGACCGTTATCGCTCCTGAATACCTTTATTTTGTTTCCGGTTGAATTTTCAGCTTTTCTGATGAAGTTTTCTATACAACCACTTATTTCATGTTTATGCTTGACAAAATAAACAGTTCGATAATGTGAAAAATCATCTTTTAATATTAAAAAGTATCGTGATCCACCAATTGACGGTTCTTCCATGGGGCCACAAGTATCGGCATGTATGACCTCGCATGTTCTGGTCGTAAAAGACTCACTTGATTTGAAAGGTAGACGATGCATTTTTCCCTCGAGACAGCTCACACACTTCGGAACATCTGTTTTGTCAACATTAATCTGATTGTCCTTAAGAACCTCCTTCACATAGTCAAAATTCTGATGTACTAATCGTTCATGCCATTCAAAAAGATCACCATTTCCACGATTGGCGATGTTCGCCATTTTCTGCTTACAATTATAGCGAAAATCCAAATAATACGCGTTTCCGATGCGATTAGCAACAGCACAAATCACATTGTTTCTGAAAAATTCGCACGAGGTGTCATTTGTCATCATGACATAACCTTTATCTGTAGCGCGGTTCACAGAGAAAAGATTTGTTTTCAGTTCTGGTACGAATAACACATCGTCTATGGTACTGTCAATCCAACCTGTTCCACTATGAACTTGCACTGCCATCTGTCCGCGACCTTGCACTTTAATTGTGTCACCGTTACCTAAAACTACAGATTTTTCGGAAGTTTCTGGAAAGAACGACGAAAACAGAGCTCTATCGTTACACATATGCTCAGTGGCTCCAGTGTCCACAAGCCATTTAGATTTTAGATAGTTATCACTATTTGACACAATAAATGCATTACTTTGTTTATTTCCTTTGAAATTATTTTTCCTAAAACGACACTGAGCTTTGTAATGTCCGAATTTACCGCAGTAAAAACATTTTTCACTGTTAGCTTCATCTTCTTTCTTCATTTTACACGCACTTTGAATATGTCCAAGTTTACCGCACCTAAAACACTTCACAGACTTTCTATTCCTCACAACTAAAGCTGACGATGACTGTTGCTCAGATGTTTCCGCTTTTTCTTTTAATCTTCCTTCTTCAATCAACAATCGGGCCACTAAATTATCTATAGTCTGCTTGTCCTCTGGAGCTGATTCCCAAGCTGATATAAAATGTTTGAAATCATCTGGTAGCGACATCAATATTTTAGTGATAACAAATTTGTCGGAAATTTCTTCACCCATTTGCCTGAGTTGATTCTGCATTTCTTGAATCTTTGATAGAAACATAGACATTTCCATTCCATATTCATATTTGTACTGAAAGAAACGTTGTTGTGCAATATGAATACTAGTTTCATTTTTCTGTTCATATACGCTATGTAGCTTTTTCCACATTTCAGCTGCAGTCGTACAAGAAATGATATGTACCATGACCGATTCTGTCATTCGGGTAACCAGCATTGTCTGGACTTTGGCATCTTTCGTTTCCCAACGTTCTCCGCGTTCTTCTGCTGCTCCTTCTGGTCTAACACTTCTGCCTTGGACCACATCAAGCCATCCCTGTCCTCGGAGTAAAACCATGGTTTGGAATTTCCAAACATTCCAATTTTTCGCTCCTTCCAACTTGATCGCAGCGACCTGACTTCCATCCATTTCGAATGAACTCCTTCCTTGTTCAGTCAAACAAGTAATTTCCTCCTTCTCGATATATTTCTAAAAACGACAACGTGGGTAACCTAACTTTCCACTCGGACGTTATTATATCGATATTTTGTTCAATGGATGCAATTCAAAAAATTCTCAAACCTTCCAGAATTTCGTGTCTGGGCCCATAACCTGATAGATTTTTGGGTTTGAGAAATAATAGTTTAGTAATTAAATGGTTTATTTCTATTATTCGTACACACTACACTCCGATACATCGACCATTATCAATTGATATCATAGAACATAACATAACTTAGTGCGCAGACCTGTTGGCTGTCTCAGGCCGGCAACACAAACATAAAATATCTTATTATATTTTCGCAACGGTAACATTATCGAGTTTTTTCAGGAGTTTTTTTTTGGTGTGAAATTGAATGATGTTTAAGTTCACTTTGAATTTTGCTCAATAAATCGAATATTCAAAAAGTTATTATATATTGGTACGATCCGTGTAAAAAGCGCCCTCTATCTTGAATACGGATGGCTCTACGAAAATTTTTTACTGAAAACCCAATTATTTTTCGGTTTTTCTTTATCCTAAAGGGGGATCACCATTTTTGAAACACCCTGTATAATTGAATGGCTTTAGATACTGATGCTTAGTTTTTTCTGGCACCAAACCCTGAACTGAACGTGAGTAGCCTGTAGTACTTCTGGTGGGGTACAATACATAAATTGTTCAACGGAAGACATGGTTTTCAATTTATTCGACATTTATTGAAATATTGGTGACCATATATCTACTCGATCATTCTGAGATCCGCGTTCTTGGAATATTTAAGGTGTTTCTAGATTTCTAATTGAAATATGTTGTTGTAAATGAATAGTATACAAACCTCGGTAGGAAGTTCTATTCCTGTCTCTAGATCATAGCTAACTAATCTTACGATAGGAATGAATCACTTTCCACCTAGGTGTATAATATACAATTTTTATACCTATTGTGAAACTAATGTCATCACTTTACTTTTTCACAATGTTATATTCTCGCGATTCGATGAGAATACACGATCGCACAAACTTTCATAAAGTTCACAGGGCAAAGCTACGCCGCTACTGATTTTGATTCGAAAAGTTAGTTCGAAATATGAATAGATTGCAAACTGAATTCAGTATGCTAATTTCTTTTCACAAAAAGTTCAACTGAGTTCTGCATGATCACTTCTTTACGTAAGTTTCCAAGGTGCGACGTGAACTGAATAGATTTGCAATCAGGGAGCCCTGCTTTAGAGGATTCTAGCTAGGTTCGGACGACGTCGTTACCTATTTCATTTGAAATAGATTCAAGCCCACTGCTCAGGCGTTTATACCGTTATGGAGGTATCAAAGAATTATTCTGACATATTATCGACTGACCCGTGTGAAACAGAATAGAAAAGAAACGAAAAGACATTATCGCATCGTCAGGAAAAGGTAAAAGGTCCAATTGAAAATAAAAACTGGTCCAAGTAAACACAAAATAGAATTCAGATAGGGACTGGCATGCCACTCATTGAAAAAAACTCATTATTTATAAATAATTCTTACTCCTCGCTGCCCCTTGTATTCTAATGATTCTAATGTCCGTACTCATAGTTGATGCTCCGTCAGATCTCGTACTACGAAGATCTTATGCTCGTATTCATAGTACGCCCTTGAGGATGAGTGAGAGTTGTATTGCCCTTATGAATACTAGTTATAAGGTGAACTCGAGTTGAGTTCACCTTATAACTCAAGCAAGGGCGATAACAACTCTCACTCGCCCTCAAGGGCGAGCTATGAATTCGATCCTAAGATCTTCTTGAGTACAAGATCTGACGGAGCATCGACTATGAGTAGGGCATTAGTAACATGTTGGAAAAGCTTAATAGCAGGTTGGTGAAATTTCTTTCGTACATAGGGTTAGACTGGGTACAGTAGTGACAATTTTCACTTCAATGCCTGTAGTTTTGAAAATTTCCAAGCTTACTCTATAAAAAAGGTAATTATAATGTGATTTACATTTCTGCACGTATTAACTATTTACTTTTTTCCCCTGTCAAAAAGTGATTATCTATGTATCCGAGAAAAAGGTACTCACTTTTTGCCCATGGTAAAAAGTAATTTTGTAAGAAGTTATATTTATTTCATTATTAAATTGCGTTGTTTTTCTTGTCACAAAAACATAGTGTTATAATAGGACTCTTCGCGTGGGGAGACAACATAACCTCTAGCTGAAATCTAATACTTTTTCCTATGTATAATGAATAACTATTATTGAATACATTTTTTCATGTGGCATCTGAAATACTACTAACTCAGAAAAATACTGATTTTAGTGATTGGCAGTAGAGTAGAGAACAATAACTCTGAAAAATACAATTTTAAAAAATTATTCTCCCAATATCAATATTCTCTAAGAGACCTAATGGCACAGTAAGAGGGCTTCATTTCATATGGGATCCCTAGGGAGCCAAATAAATATCAATAAAGAGCCAAAAAATAAGGACCTATAAATAGTCCGTTCACGAAAGGTTGAGCCGTCGGTTTGGCCATGGAATTTGACATATTCCACTGTGTATATTAAAACTTTAGGTTATGTTCTTTATTTGTCAATATTATTATTATTTATTATGTTGTCAATATTGCATAGAGTCTCTCATAACTCGCAAGCTCGTCCGACGAGACCGAGTACATTCGGCAACGTTGACTTCATTTTTCTTATGACAGTAAATAATGCCAACTTCAGATAAATAAAGAAACGCGACTATGTGCTCAACCTTTCGTGAACGGGACTATACTGCTGCCTCAATCCGGCACTGAATTACAACGTTTTCCGTATCTTTTATTGACGTCTGGAAATATTCTCGTAATATGAAATGAAACTTCGAGAAGAATACACAAGGCTAAGTATTATTCAGAACAAGAATGGGAAATTTCTTCATATTCATCTTATATTTATTTGCTTTCAGTTTGCAACGCAGACAGACAATTTCTTCATCATAAATGAGCGACATCGAAATGAGAATATCACATTTCGTATTTTGCTTTTGGTGGATTTCATGAATATCTCGATACATAATGTTTTCTCAAATTCAACATGGCAAGTTTGATACAGCCGAAGAGAATATATCCGACCCGATTGATATAAAAGATTTGTGTAGGAAATTGAATGTGTTCTTTAGATTCCTGCCGACATTACTCGTGGTCCTGGTTATGACGGGTGTCGTGTCATATAATCATTCACCAAAACTGAGTTTTTCATTTTCATCGAAAAAATGGATTCATTGAATCAATTCAATAGTCGAGACCCTAGTCGCTCGAACAATAACCGAGTTGATTACAAGATTTTTCGACGATCTCAACATGAATTGTGTATAAATTCTTGATTGAAATATTCTCATTTTGCACAATTGACCAAATGGAATTTCTATGTTTCTGTGTTCCAGTAGAGTTTGGACATTTCTCGTAGTGCTTCTTGTAAAGGGTTGCCATGAGGATTGCACATTGAATTACATAAATTGAGCTTTGAAATGAGTCATTAGCTTTGTTTTGGTTCGGAAATTCGGAACTGTCCTGGGACCATTCCGGATCTGCGTCGAACTGGGCGAACTGGTGATGTCGATTCAGAACGATTCTAGGACAGTTCTGATAATTGATGAAACCAAAACACTACTCTATGGTTCTGTAGTTCAATGTCGGCGACGCCAACGGCGTGTTCTGTGGCGGTAATATTGAAACATCGGTTTTCACATCTTGTTATCCTTTTTTGAGCTTGTGAAGAAACAAAACAAACCTCATTCACTTATATACTGCGATTTGTGTATAAAGAGAATCAAGAAATTTTAGTGAGTACAATAAACTGTACTGATATTTGTTTATCTTATTTATTTCGCTTCTTCCAGACCTCGCCAACTTCCAAATGGAAAATGATCTAAAATATTCGATCGTTCGAGAACCTTGGCTCTCATTGACCTCTATAAAAAATTGAGGCCAAAAGTTGGTTCGGGGGAAATAAGAACTAACAAGAAAACTGTGGGAAATTTTATCGAGCCAGCTGACTTCACTCTTGGAGTCCGGTGGCACCAATGAAGTGCGAGAATAGATGGAAGGTTTTGGAGAGAAATTATAAAAATGTATTGATAACAACAGAAAAAAACAGGAAGGGGCGTAAAAAAATTTGAGTATGAAAATGAATTAGATGAAATTTACGGCAAGAAGAACAGTGTTCGACCAATGCTATTGCTCGACTCGAACACAGTATGTCCATCAGTAGAAGCCAGTGAGCCTAGGCGTGAAATAGTGGCTACTTCCAATCATCAAGAGGTAGAAAATGTATCACAGGAATGTAACATTCCGGTGATTACACTTGAAGATAATCAAGAGGAAGCTAGCTGTGAAAAAATTTGAGAAAAAATCAGTCAGAAGAACAACAGGAACCTACAAAAAAGAAATGAAATCCTACTAGAAATGAAGAATGATTTGAAGGAATATTACACAGAAAAGTTGAGTATTCAGAAAGAAAGTTGAAATTGGAGAAGAGTAAAGTAGCCGACAGACTGAAAAGAACACAGCTTTTGGAAGCATTATTACTTCCTACGGAAATATAAAAAAATTGTTCCTGTGCCAAAATGATTATTTGATATTTATTTAACTGTTGGTGATGATTATTTTTTCATGTTTACTGATAAAGATTTTGAGTTACTCAGTATCTTTATCACCCATTCACTTATAATTTTTTTTCCACAACTACTTCATCACACATTAATTTATTGCATACACAAATGAAAAAAGATACCTACATTGATCATAAATAGTTTTTATTCAATTATTTATGTACAATATACTTGCTATATAATTCCTGAAATAAAGCCAACAATGTTTCCCTCATTCTCTTCATCTATCTCAACATTTCCTTGTGATGTAACACTATGACATTTATTCCATCTAGGAATTCGGTATCACCTCTCCTAATGACAAATTGTGTAAGACACACAACATGCTCTAATGAAATGGCAGATCGTTGGGATACTTCTTAGCTTGAGGTGATATAGTTGTCGAAACTTTTGCTTCAATATGCCAAAGGTATGCTCAATGAGTATTCGACAATGACTCAATTTGATGTTGTAATTTGTTTCTACTTCAGTAAGGTGACCATTATTTCGGTATGGTGTGAGGAGATTTCTCAAGCAAGGATATGCACTATCTCCTAATATGTATCTATTCCTACACAATACTGAAAGATTACTATACAGGGGAGAATTGTGGAAAACTCTGGAATCATGTACTGATCCTGGAAACCTATAAAGATATCCCTTATCCTTCTCTTTGAGTCACAAACTGCTTGAAACTAAAAATATGAAAAATTACATTTGATGATTATCACTAAGAGAAACACTATCCTACGGCCGAATTCATAGTTCACCCTTGAGGGGCGAGTGTGAGTCTGAGATCGAGTGTGAGTAGCTGTTTCTGTTTCATAAATCATACTCAGTGAGTGGAGATGAGTTTTCGGTCATTCTGACAGGTTCTCTTCTGCCGTTCCGCATATTTTTGGTTAAATTTTGTTCACATCGTAGCGAAAAGGTAATGAATATTGAAGTTTCGTTATAAAATGTAGGATTTTGATCATATTTTCGAATCTGACAGTGAAAGAAATGAGAGTCGTGAACAACCGTATACGAAAAAGCTGCATTCAAGATATGGAGAATCCTCTAGCAATTCACTACTTTTTTCTCAACTGACACACACTATAATTATATTGCTGAAAAAGCCCAAATAAGTAAATGCAAAGTATAAATTCATATACCTATTACCCTTCAATATGAGGTTTCATCTTCTGAGGAATACATCCTTTAGGAAATAACAGGAAGATAATCCATAAGTGTTTGGAACAATGATGTTTTTGTGAATACCCCCTCTTTAACTTTGAATATTTAAAATTCCCGGGCACTGTGGGCATGCGTGTTTCGTTACTTCGTACACGTTTGACATTGGGGGTACAACAACCTCACTTTTCCTATGTAAATATAACAAACTCACGAGAGATTTTGGTGTTTCTCAAGTGTTTGAGTTGATTTATTTGTTCTTTAAACGGAAGAATCGTGAAAATGGGCCCATCAAATTATTTATTATGTTCAGATCATATTCATCGAGGACGATAAATATGGGTTTTTGGCATTCACCCCCTTATCAACCGCAGAAGATTTATCTATCTAATATAGCTTATTCCGAAGATAAAATGTATCCTGATATTATTATCCATCATTTAGTAGAAAATATGAGTGCTGGTACAATGAATGGAATGATATTTATTCTTGAATATATGGAAAGGAAAAAAATTATCATTGGAGAGAAGTACTTATAAAAAGGTATGGTGAAGTATGCTCCAGACATTTTTATTCAGGTGAATAAAACATTGAAAATCTTTTACAGGTCACCATTTGATAGGATGGTGGTTATGATACAATAATATTTCATTACTTGACCACCAGTTTATTGCACCAGAGGAAGCAGTTGAGATGTTGAGTACGCTCAAACAAAACTGTGAAGACAAAGAGATTAGCCAGTGTCAAACCTAATATTTGGACTTATGAGAAGGAAATATATAATTTTATTGGATGTACCTTCTAATTCATCTGTTGGAGAAAAAGAGGTAATCTTCATTTACTCGTCAACTGACAAAATTGTTGTGATACCACAAGTTTTAATAAATATATCCCTGAAATGATATCACTCAACTAAAACTTATCTGGACTTCTTTCAATTTGCAGTATATCTTTTGATTTTATATGAAACGAGTAAAAGCTGACGTATAATGGATATCTTCAATATATTGGAGAAAATAGCATAAACATACTCATTTCTCACTTTTTATTATTGAATTAATTATCATTTCACAATAGATAATGAAGTTTTTTTTACGTTGTGAATAAGTGAATTCAATTATTCATTTTCGTAGTCATATTTTTGAGAAATTCATTATGGATTCAAAGAGCTTTCCTTTCCATAAACACATCATATTTTTCCTTTCGATATATTGAAGAATAAATATTATAAATATCATTGACTTGATGCAGCAGAATTCATTGTTCCCACTTAATACCTAATTGGTAATATCAGGATACATTTTATCTTTGAAATGAGCCAGGTAAGATGGATAAATATCTTCCTTTTACAGTTGACAAGGGTAAAATCCAAAACTGATATTTTTCTACATATCGTCCTCGATGAATATGATCAGAACTTAATAAATAATTTGAAAGGTCCCATTTTCACGATTCTTCAGTCCAAAGAACAAATAAATCAATTCAAACACTTGGGAAATAACAAAATCTCTCGTGGTTTTGTTATATTTACATAGGAAAAGTGAGGTTGTTGTACCCCCACCTGTCAAACTTTCACGAGGACCAAACAAATATTCGTCATTTATTGGCGTTGCCAAGTCTATTTTTCAACAAGACCTTCACTCACGTAAGTATACTCGGAGTACGATTTATGAAATAGGCGCTAAGGGGAGTGCTGAGTAGCCCTTATCGGAGTAGCACTCGGGACCCTCAGCTTGAGGGACGACTATGAATTCGGGCCCTACTCACCTGTATCGAGTAATATTTCTTTCTGTTGAAATAAAATTCATGGTCATTTTTTGGTTTGTCAATTCTCACGTGACCATCCACACATCCTAAAACGTCTGGAAATCCCATAGATGAAAAATCCTCTGCGATTGAACATTGCTCTTCATCTGATGGCCATTTTATAACATCTTTGGATTTATTGCTGATAAAAACACTCACATTTTCAATTATAAGGTACAGCGTGCTGAGTGAAATGTTAAATCTATCAGAAACATCACGAAATGATGCAGCTTCATGTGTTGCATACAGCAAAATATCCATATACATTTAATAGGGCTTATTCTTGTGAAACCTGTATCCTTTTTCGGATAAAATTCGCTATGTTCAAATTCTTCAGCTAATTTCTCCGTTACTGGCCTAGGAACTTTGAAATGTTCCTGGAATTCTTTATCTGTATATTTAGGAACCACATTTTCTGCATACCACTCATTTTTTTGGTGATGTTCCAATAATTCAGGTAAGACTGTGGCTAAGAAATCATCTTCATCACTAGAAGATGATGAACTTGAGCTGGATTCTAACAAGATATTCTAAAAAATAAAAAAATATTAAGAATTCAAATTATAAATAACGAAGTTATTGTACTCATTACCTCCATTATCTAATATATTTCCTAGTGTTATGCTAGTGTTTTACAATCCTTTATAATTATGTTCAATATTGTTCAAAACAAATAACCTGAAAATACAACAACCCACCAAGCACAGCTACGCATAATCCGAACTACACGATTCTGAACCAGTACCTTGTCAGATGCTTGAACTGTTTTCACCGTCCTAGGATAGTTCTGAATCGTTCCATAATCTAACCAAAACACCGGACAATATAGTTCCGAACCAGTTCCGAATGAACCAAAACAGGGATTTTCAGATTTGTTCATCTGTGCTTGTGCGAACGGTCCAGAACTGCGAACCAAAACAAAGCTATTAATGATCAAGTTCGTACACATTAAAACAGCTCTTATTTCAAGATCGACGGAAAAAAAATTAAGAGAAGTCGTGAGCAGGAGCTTTGAGCGTTTGTTTTTTGGTGGAGCAAAAAGACTATTACCTCAAATTTTATATGGGATTTGAGATTGATACCGAATAAATGAATGCAGAATCCCGTTGAATCAATTTTTCGACGTGGCATCTGAAATACCAGAAACTCTGAAAAATACTAATTTTAAAGTGGACAGTATAGTACCAATAACACTGAAAAATACTACTTTTAATTGACGTCTGGAAATATTCTCGTAATATGAAATGAAACTCATCATTCAGAACAAAAATGGGAAACTTCTCCACAAAGAGAGACAGTTTCTTCATCATAAAGTGAGCTGACACATCGAAATGAGAATAATATATTTCTATTTTTCTTTTGGCGGATTTCATGAATATCTCGATACATAATGTATTCTCAATATCAACATGGCAAGTTTGATACAACCGAAAAAGAGAATTTATTCCGACTCGATTTATATGGAGGATTTATGAAGGAAATTTAATGTGTAATTCAGATTCGTGACGATATCACTTGTGGTTTTGGTTATGCTGGGTTTTTCACAAAACTGTATTCTTTCAGTGTCATCAGAAGTCAATTCTTCAATGAAGATGATGAATTTCTCTTTTTCATTATAGTGATGAGTTTTCAACATAACTAAAGACAATGATGTATTAAACTTTGTTGCAGCATTGACTTCCGATCCTATCATTTTGAATGATGTTTGGTAGGAAAAGTTTAATTTTCATCAAGAAAATAGGGTAGTAGAGAGTTTTTTCCTGCAATTATGACTCAGCTGTGCAATTAGGAATCTGCTTCAGATCTTATCCATTAGTGAGTTGGTTATATTTATAAATACAGAACGTTTTTTTTTCAGGGCTAGAGGAAATTTTCTTAATTCGATTAACATAAAGCAAATGTATCTACAGGAAAGCTATTGAGCAGCAATTTATATCCTGAATCAAGTGTATCATTGATTTTTCAAGAAAATAATGATTTTGTATACTATACTTTTTTTTCTGTCTTGTATTTTACAAGCAGACCCGGCTAACCTAGTTTTGCCAGTTCCAAATTTGTTAAGTCTCGTTATACGCAGAAATCTAAAATAAGTGATAGATTTATAGAAGCATCCTGTATATATCTAAAGCGTACCTGTATAGAACATGAAATTCGTCATGACTTAAATGAAATTTTCCAATTATTTTTATGAGGCTTATGTTATAAGCTGGTATTCAGAATTTTCGACATGATTATAGAAACAACCTGTTTATATTCAAAGCGTATATCGAAAATTTATATAAAATCTTTCACGAATCAAATGAAACATCGACAATATATCATCGGACCTGAATCCTATGGATTTCTCCATGTGGCCCATTTTCGAGAGTGTTGATGCATCAAGCCAGCTCTTGTTCGAGAAAGGAATAAAATTCTGTCCACTTTCGGTCAGCATGCAATGCTTTCTATAGAAGACTGAAATGAAATAATCAAATCCAAAGGAGGTCATATCGAGATACATTCATTACAAAAAAATTTAATTTGTTTTCAATATTCTTCACGAAAATTCGGGGGAAAATAATCGAAATTCAAAAATTTTTAGCGTTTTCACTTGGCAACACTTGGTTCAAGTATATTGTATCTTTCTTTCTGTCTTATATTTCATTCATCATAAAGTGAGCTGACACATCAAATATATTCTTCTATTTTTGAATTGAGAGCTAACAAAATACAATACATGAAACAAAAAAGTCCCTAGCTGAGGTTGGTGCAAAACGGGGTACCATACTATTCTGTCGTATGATACCAGAGCACAGGGAAAAACCTCAGTAGAAAAAACCCTGCCTCGCCGTTTTTACAAAATTGAAACTTAAAACTATTCGAATAAATACCTTCAATATTCAGATACAAAATACGTAATTCTTGCTCTTAGGCCAGGAGGGTGTTTTTAAACAGATCTGGCGTTCCAAGTGATGATTTTCGAATCTTCTGTTCTTCTAAGACCGCTACAGGACCCTACTGAAGGGTAATCATCTGCCATAGATTTAAATAGTGGTATTTCATCCTAAATATCGAATTTAATTTCGGAATAATGATAAAAAACGTGTGACAAACTTATGTCAAAATGACATAAATATAAATATAAAGGATTTATGAAGGAAATTTAATGTGTAATTCAGATTCGTGACGATATCACTTGTGCCTTTGGCTACGCTTTGTTTGTGTCATATAATCAATCACAAAACTGAATTTTTCCATTTTCGTCAGTAGCTAATTCTTCAATGAATATAATGAAATTCTCTTTTTTAGAATCGTAATGAGTTCATTACAGTACTGAATACAGTGGTGTAATTAACTTTGTTACAGCATTTATTTAGTTACTTATAATTTTCGTTTTATGGTTGTCAACACTGACTTTTGACCATATCAATGGTAAGGTTTGTTGACAGGAAAAGTCTTATTTTCATCAAGAAACAGGGTGTTAAAAATACTTTTCTTGCAATTATAATGCATCATCTGTGCCATAAGGAAACTGTTTCAGATATTATCTATTAGCTAGGTGGTTATAATATAGACACATAACATTTTTTTAGGACTGGAGAAAATTTTCCCAATTCGATGATGATGATTCTTCAAAAAAATCATGATTGTGTGTATAATGTTCCTTCCTTCTTCTGTGTCTTATTTTATTTACTTTCAGTTTGTCACGAAGACAGGACAGTGAAAACAGTCAGCAGAGGGAACTGTTGTGGAACAGTTACCGATACTTTATGCTCTTTCTGCTGATCGCATCGCTACCTGTCAAAAATGTTGGAAAGCGGACGCTTTTTCTGGTGGCGGTCACATATTATGCTTACTTTTGGTAACAGTTTGGTTACAGATCCCTCCTGCTGAATACGCTCAGTATCTTCATCATAAAGTGAGCTGACACATCAAAAAGAGAATATCCCATCGTATCTTCCTTTTGGCGGATTTCATGAATATCTCGATACATAATGTGTTCTCAATTTCAACATGGCAAGTTTTATAGAGGCGAAAAGAGAATATATTTCCGACTCGATTGATATAGAGGATTTATGAAGGAAATCGAATGTGTAATTCTGATTCGTGTCGACTTCACTTGTGTCTTTGACTACGCTGGATGTTCTCTCTCATGAATTTCCTGAAATTCTGTTTTTTCTTATGGAAAAAATAATCAATTTTCACATAAAAATTACGTTTTCACTCGTTTTAAAAATATATAAAGTGTCATATATGGCTCTTAGATCAGTGGTGACGCTAGGAGAGGGGGGGTAGGTGTAGACCAAATCTTCAGTGGAGGTAGTGAATAATAAATTGGAACAATTTTGTTCAGCATTGGTCATAAGTATTCTGGGCCAACCCTTTCCCCCGTAGCGTCACCACTGATTTGAGGGCATTATATATACACGTTATACAGGGTGACTGGTGAAGTAAGAGACAACGGCTAACTGAAGACCTCAAACTTCAGAGATAGAGGGTGTTTTCTGCAAAAGTGCTAAAACTTTAAACTCCCATAAACTCCGTTAATATGGTGAATTTTTCGCTGATATTTGTCACTTGTTCCTATACATATTCTTCATCAGATCGAGAAAAATTTTTGAAAATTGCAGGTCCGCATTAAAAATTCGAATTTCCGTATCAGGTGAAAAATATCACTCGGTATAAGTATGAGGTATAAAAATTCAAATGAAAAATTGGAATTGTGAAAAACACTGAGTAAAATTCCGTTTTTAGTTTGAATGGCACAATTTTTTATAGTTTTTATGATATGTTGAAAGTCGAATATTACAATTTATTCATATACCGATTTGGAAATTCACATCGAAAACATACGATATACAAGGCATCAGACAGAGAATTCTTCCCTTCAGTTGCACAGATAAATAGGCGAGATAATCAAGTGCGATAACTGAATGAATTCAACTGTCTCACTGCATTAATCTAGTCTTGTCTCTCTCTTATCGCAGTATGGTAGGGAACCCGCACTGCACGTAAAGAATTTTTAATTTGTCAGGCTGCCCGTAATACGCGATTCAAGTATTTATAGTTGGCCTACCATACTAGAGAATTACGCTCCTCTAAACGATAAGAGAGAGAGACAAGACTAGAATAATGAAGTGAGACAACTGAATTCAGTGTGTAACAGCTAGTGATTGTCTCGACTATTCATCGGTGCAACTGGAGGGCAGAATTCTCTGTCTGATGCATTGTATATCGTATATTTCAGATGTGAATTTCCAAACTGTATACTCGAAGAAACCTACTATTCCTGATAAAGAAAACAATGAATTCGAGATGCTTAAATAATTCTGACGATTTTAGATATTTCTTAACATCTTGAAATCCTGTTTTATTAATTGATCTATCAATATTATAAAAAATTCAATATATATATATATACATTCGGGTTAAAAACATCCTAAAGACGTTGTCCGATACCCAATTGCCAATGCCTTCTATTGTTGCAGTCTTCATCATTTAGTCCTCTTTCACTCATTGATTTTCTAATTCCATTAATCCATGTCGTTCTTGGTCTTCCTCTTTTTCTGTTTTCTGGAGGTATCCATCTCATTACTTTCTTTGGTAATCTATTCTCTGCCATTCTTTGCACATGTCCATACCATACCAGCTGTTTCCTATCTATATATTCTGTAACTGTCTCTTTTATTTCCATAGTTTCCCTTATTATCGAATTCGGTATCCTCTCTCTTCTCGAAGTTCTGGATGCTCGTCGTATTGCATCCATTTCTGTAGCTTCTATCCTCCTCTTCAGTTGTTCTTTCAATCGCCAAGTTTCAGATCCGTATACTAGAGTACTTTTTATTAGTGTATCATATATTCGTATCTTTCTTTTCTTTCCTATCTCTGTGCTCCATAGAATACCATTCAGCGAACTTATTATTTTTTTGTCTTATTTATTCGTGATTTAATTTCGGCGTCATCTGTTCCTTCTGCATTGAAGTTGATTCCCAAGTATTTGTAGCTTTCGCATTTCTTTATTGTTTCATTATTTTCTAGCTTCAAATCAGTGGTTTCTTCTCCAACACATAAGTATTTCGTTTTAGATATATTCATCTGAAGACCCCATCTTCCATACTCTTCTTGAAGCTTTCTCGCCATATATTCTAGGTCTTCTTTATCATTCGCACAAATTACTTGATCGTCGGCAAATTGAAGAGTGTATATGCAAGTATCTCTATCAATTTCGATACCCATACCTCGACATTTTCTTTTCCACAGTGACAGTGCTTTCGCTATATATATTTTAAAGAGCGTAGGAGAAATGCAGCAACCCTGGCGTAAACCTTTATTGACTGAAAATGGCTCTGATTCTATATTCCAAACCTCACGCATGCTATCATGTTATCATATATATTTTTGATAGCTTTAACAAGTGTGTGGTTGATATTAGTCTCTTGAAGTACTTCCCATAGTTTCATGAGAGGAATGCTATCATATGCTTTCTGTAAATCTACAAACATCAGATGCGTTGCCCTATTTCTTTGTGACCTTTTCTCAATTATTTGTTTCAGACAGAAGACATTATCGGTACAAGATCTGCCAGCTCGAAAGCCACATTGTTCCTCCTCTTCTTGGTTTAGGTATTCTGCTTCTATTAGATCTCTTATTATTTTTCCATACAGCCTACTAATTGTACTCGTTATAGATAATCCCCTATAGTTATTACAATCTAATTTGTTGCCCTTCTTGTGTATTGAAATGATATAAGCCATCTTCCATTCCTCTGGTATACGTTCACCATTGATGCATTTCGTGAATATATATGCTAATGAACTGAATAATTTTTCAGTTCCATTTTTCAGTAACTCTGCATTAATACCACCTGGACCGGGTGCTTTGCCATTTTAAGTTTTTTATGGCTGTTTCGACGACGTTTGATCTATATGTATTATATCTCCTTCGATTTGCATATCCACATTTACTTCTGGTTTGTACTCTACCCTTTGTTCAGTAAGGAGGTCTGCATAGTGTTCGGTCCATTTTTGCGTCGGTATTAACTGCAGTATACTGTTGTGGTTCTCATTAGTTCTAACTCTATTGATGAATTTCCAGGATTCTCTAGATTTTCTTCCTCCAATATACATCTCAATCTCCCGACATTTCTCATCCCATGTTTCTCTTTCCTTTCTGTTACTTTCTGACGTGTTTCTCTTTTTTGTCTTTATATTTCCTAAAGTCTTCATCAATTTTAGTATTCAGCCACTTAAGATATAATCTTTTTTTTCGTTGACTAGTTCTTCCATTTCATCGTTCCACCAATATTTTCTGCTTTTCGGTGCCTTCTTAATGCCCAATGCTTCACTTGCTGATTTTCTTATGCTGCTGGTTACGTTTTCATAAAATTCAAGCAACGATAGGTCATCCGGTTCTTTTATATAAGTATCCAATCTTCGTTTATATAAGTACCGGGTACTCTCATTTTGGAAGCTTTCTATATTATACTTTTCTTCTATTTTATTTGCTGTAGTTTGATCCCTCTCCTGAGTACTTGTCAGATTTGTATGTTGTATTGGGAAGAATATCCTGACTTTAAGAAAATGATGGTCAGACACGTCACAAATACCTCTACATGCTCTGACATCTTCAACTTTCAGTGTTGTTTGTTGTTTCGTTATCACATAATCTATTATTGATTTTAAACCTCTTGTTGGTTGAGTCCATGTGTATTTATGTATGTCCTTATGCAGAAAGTATCCATTTTAATTGTGAGGGTATTCTGTTCACATATATCCATCAGCCTCTCGCCATTATCATTTAAGGTATGTTCTCCATATGGACCTATTATTTTATTATATGTCCTTCTTCCAGTTCTACTATTTAGGTCCCCAATATTATTAACTCTCTGTTGTTACCTATTCTTGTTATTTCTTGATTAAGTTCATCAAAGAATTCTCTTTTTCATCTCTATTCGCATCATTCGATACTCCGTATACTCCTATGATAGTGATCTTATGCTGTTGAATATTCATGTTAACTCTGATCAGGTTCTCATTTATGGGATCCCAATCTGTAATTCTTTTCTTCAATTCTTTAGCAATTAGTAAAGATACTCCCTTTGTGCACGCTGGTCTTTTGATACGCCGCTATACAGATGAATATAGTTACCAACCGTTTCAGATCCCGTTCCTTTTTCTTCGTTTCTGTTAAAGCAATTATTTTATAGTCGTGTTTATCCAAATCATGAGTAATCTCTGTTAGTTTTGTCCTGCAACCTTGTACATTGAGTGTTCCAAAATTCATTGTCCGTTTAGCTCGCTTAAGTCGTTCACCGTTTGTCCAGTCCTATTTCCGAGGCTAGTATTGGGTTTTTTAACATTTCATTATTTTTATAAGTATCGAGGAGTTAGCCCGATGCCTTAACCCCCAACCTGGAGGGCCAGCGTTTGATTTTAGAGTATCGTTCTCTTAGGTAAATTGCTTTCTCTACAGCTAATGAACTTTACCTGTCCATCTTGTTGGTCTTCTAACTGAATATATTTTTTCACACAAAAATTGCAAAATACGTCAATTATTATTAAAAATTTGTTGCTATAGGATCATAAGGAACCTTTTCATACGATGTCCGCAAATATAAACCTGGAATTTCATCTTATTTGGAGTAAATTATGAAGAATATTGACTTGTAATTTTGACGTTCAACTGACAGTTTTTAAAATACATTATAAACAAAAAAGAAGAACAGTAGCACATATAATTGATAAAAAAATCAAAATATGTATAGTAATAAGCTTGACAAATATCAAAGAAAAATTTGCCATATTGACGAAGATATGGGAGTTTCTATTTTTAGCACTTTTGCAAAAAACAACCTGTATATCTGATACTAATAGCCTTTTATGGGACATTTGAACCCACAATCCTCATTCAGTTTGAGTTCCTCTATCTCAAGTTAGCCATTGTCCTTACGTCATCAGCCATCCTGTATATTTTTTGAAACGACAAAAAATGGTGATGTTTTTTTTATGGAAAATAAATTATTATTTCCATAAGAAAACGAAAGTTCATGTTCTCATTCAGCAATAATATTAGATCATGCCACTGGATTGCTATCAAGAAATTTTTTTGTTTCAAGTTCATAGCACGAAACTCAATGGGAATAATTATCAAAATTGAAATTGCCTAAAAGTTACATTTGGCTTATACAACTCGAAAACAAAATAAGGAAGGGCACTTAGGTTGAGTGTATAACGAGTTTTTCGAAAACAGATAACCGCAATGTGCCATCCATTTTTCTCTTCCTCATAGGGTTGAAAGGTTGTAGTTCAGGAATCACCAATTCTGGCATCTCTTTACGGTGCAAAATGGCGAAAGCGTCATTATCGCAACTATTCCTCATACTCTTTTGTCCTTTACTCAGATTTGGAAATCACATCTGAAACATACGATATACGCATCAACAGAAAATTCTTCTGTCTAGTTGCACAGATGAATAGTCGAGATAATCACGTGCTGTAACTGAATGAATTCCGTTGACTTATTGCAATAACCTAGTCTTGTCTTCTCTTATCGCAGTATGGTAGGGAACTACAGTACACGTATAGAATTATTTAATTTGTCAGGCTGCCCGTAATTCTAGATTCAAGTAGTTTCTGTTGCCTACCATACTGAAGAATTATGCTCCTCCCAACGATCATTAGCATTGTCTATAAATTTTTTCTTTGCCATAGTTGTACGATAATTGAAACTATATTTTATTTCACCATGAAGTTATTTTTTTTTGTTGAAATAATACCTATACCGGTTACTGGGTAGATTGAACTGATTATTGAAAGACAACATTATTCCGGGTATTCTGATCTGATGAAATATCATTTTGCGAAAAACATATATTAACGTCATTCGATTCTACGTAGAGAGTTCACAAAAAACAAATTCCCATCAGAAGAAAAGTAACAACAGTAATTCGAAAATTCACATCTTTGAAAAACATCCCGCAACTATGAAACGGTCATAAATACTCACGTGTGGATTTCCATTTAGTTTTTAAAAATTGGCCCTCAGTGAACGACACCAGTTTTATATGTTTGTTAGATAAGTTTAGTAACTTCAAAAGTGTCGATTGGTGTCAGTTAGCTCTTCTCCATTACTCTGAACGACATAACCGCGATGGACAATGAAATGTTTTTTTCAATTTCATATGACTGTTTTTTTTCTAGTTGTTGTGATCAGTACAAAATCACCATTTTATTGAACACATTATACAGTGTGTTTAGTCGTGACTTAGCGATAATTTAGGGCATCAAATATACATACAGTAGAGACTCGATAATCCGGATCAATTAATGCAAGGGATGATCCGGATTGATGAGGAATCCAGAATACCGCGTCTTACAATTTAGTAAAGATGCAATTTAAAAAAAACGGTAGAAATAAATTAGGCTTTATTATTATTTGGAATGATTAGATATTACGTTTTCTACTGTAAGGGAGAAAGAATGCTGAACAATAACTTCTCCTGTATATCTTTCAGAAGCTGAATATTAGTAATTGCCATGAGTTATGGAATAAACAGACTGCATCGAATTGATCTATGCTCTAAATGCATTTGCTAACATTATCACCGTCTTCGAGGATCGAAAAAATATGTGCTAAAGGCCTTTTCGGTATTTCAGTTTTGTTAATTTAATATCATTATGATCCATATGCTGTATCAAAGCTGTATGGTTTGGAGGTAGAAACATTCCATTTCACTAATTAATTTTCTTGTCTGACTTTTTTGTGTTATACCATTGTGCACTATTATATTACCAAAAGAACGCCCGATCGTCTTCGTAGAAATTGAGTTACGACAATATAGAACCTTAAACCACGTATGACGATCAAAAATTCGGATATTGAGTCTTGCAATCCGGATTATAAGGACATAATACAATCTTGACGTCAATCCGGACTAGTAAATATCCGGATTATCGTTCTCCGGATTATCGAGTCTTTTACTGTAATTTATCGACAAAAACAACCACATTGGCAGTTTACCCCCTCAGTTTTAGAGTTCCATGTTGAATTTACTTTTTTATTTTTGTTGACCCTTCCAAATAATATCGATTCCTTTGGACATAAAGCTCGTACAGATGTGAAAAATGTTTTTTGAGAGATACTACGCCTTTTATTAAAATAGAACAATATGAAAATATTCAACTTAGAAATTTCATAAAAAACGCTTTAAAAAAATGAAGTATTGATGTATTATTTGTTTTCAATCAGCTAACACGCAAGGAGATACCAACATAATTTCTGTAAGTTGCATAATTAGGAAGTAATTGCTGTTCGAACATGACCCTTATGAAAATTGATAAATTAAATTAAAACTCAGTACTGTACTTTCGAAAATTCTAGTGATCAAACAACCAAATTAATTATAAAAATTGCTCAAAATGGCCGCATCTGCTTTGTAGACAGCACGTAAAATTATTTCTTTCTCACTATATTCGAACCACAAATCATTACGTAAATATCATAAAAGAGAAATTATAATATTTGGAACTCACCTATAAGTAATGAAAGCAAACACCAATCCTAAGAGAAACGCTACTTCCCAAAACAATGAGCAGACTCAAGATTCCTTGTTCAGATAAGGGTGACTCCATATTACACTACCCCTACTAAGATTTGGAAACCCGTGAAGACGGGAACTATATAAATTGTCCATTATTCGAGCACTCAATTCCACCTGAAAAAATGGTTCATTTATATTTTTAAGTATAATCAGGTTAATGTGCTGAATTCTTATGGCTATGATTCTTTTAAAGTTCCTAGGCTTCGTTTGTAGAGCCCAGAAGCTATTAAGCTCATACATAAAAATAATGAAGGTCTTTATTCCAAAATATTACACACACATTACAAATTAAAAAAATAATAATAATATAATGTTCCGAAAAAGGCGAGATCCAGAGCACTAATGCAGTGCACTACTTTAGAATACCGAAGAAATATCAATTAAAAGAATATAATATAACTTTTAAACCTACGAAGCATCTGACAGCAGTGAATAATAAACTCATTATCCATTCGTGATTAATGGTTCTTATTATGGCAGAGCAAACAGATAATAGGTGGATTATACAATAGTCGTGGAAAAAATTGTGTTTTTAATTTATCGTCAGTATAGAGATAGAATAGTATAGAGTTGCCATCAATGAAATAAACGTGGTATCAGATGCGCCACATTACTACCACCTAACGTCAAATTCGACAATCGTTGAATTTTCTGGAGGAATTGGGATTCTTGCGCCTGTTTCTAGTTGAATTGTGGTTTTTTCTTCTTAATAATATACAATAAAATGGTATCGTGCACTGTAAGGCTTTCTTCAAGCAGAGAAGAGACAGATAAGAAGAAAATTATAGGAAAAACATATCACAGGTAGGGATGAGTACTGAACTGATCCGCATTCGAAATGTTTGCTAGTCTGTCTTGGTAATCTGATACCTTCTTATATGTTAATTTTTGCCTGAAGAAAAATTGTTCATTTGATATTCAATTGACCTTATTTGAACAGAATTCCTAAAGACCCAACACGTCATATTTTTTGGGTGAAATTCGTAAACAGAAAAAAACTGGCAACTTGATTCAACCCTGCCATATTGGTCCCGACTTAGCCCCGCCCAGTGGTACTATTTTCCTCACTCAATTGTATGTCTTAGCGTTCTTCTCAATTATATCTCAATGATCGTCAGCAATGTTTTTTCAAAAATTAATTGAAGAATTTCATCAAGGTTATTGGTTGAAGAAATATTTATGTAATTCGAGAATTATTTCCACCCCTGCATATTATGTTTGATGAATAGAAACTCAATTACTAGCAAACGCGCAAAATAGATACAAATCTCCCCCTATTCCGTATAGATTAGAGGTGTAAATTGAGATTAATTTCAGCTTATAGACAATGTTGACCTGTACTCAAAATCTAAGCCCTCAACATACAGGAAATGTGAAGCACCGTTCCTCTTGTCCACTTAAGGTCCCCGGTGTTTCACAGATGCTATCTGATATGGGTCTAACCGAAGGATCTTGTTACCGGATATTATCAATCATCTGGAGTGTATTTATGAACACTAAGTTTCGAGGCTTGCGTGTTGGTCGATGTCGAAACTGACCTCGGATGAGATATCCATAACACTTGTTTTAGGGTTTATTTTACCACTTATCTACTGAAAGAATAATTGATTAGTATTTGGAAGATATCATCAAAATGAATGTGACTGTATTTTTTTATTGAAATACTTTTGGGTGTTCAATTTAAAATAGGTAGTTATCATAAATTTTATACAGGTTTGGAAATTCACATTGGAAAGATACTAAATACACATCAGACAGAGAATTTTTCCGCTTTGTTGTGAAGGGTGGGCATATTTCGATGTTTTAACACTACAACTTTTAAAGCAGAGGATATAGACCAAATCTGATACTCGATCACTTTTTCTGAGAAATTAGCAAAAATAGTATTCATTTTTGGCTACCTTCTTTTGTTTTCTAGTTATAAGCGAAAATTGGAAAAGTAGCCATTTCGAATGAAATTCATATCTCCGCTAACACTGATGATACGGCTCTGAAATTAAAACATTATACGGGCACTTTTTTACGTAGAATCCAGTGGAGTGCTCGTACTAGATTTTTGTGCCATTTTCTGGGAGCTTAATTCTTTCTGATTTCAAAAATATATAACATTGTAAGGTTTGTATCAATGGGAGTATAGAAAATGATCAAAAACCTATTTTCATCTGAGTCTCATTATTTTCTATGGTTTCAACTGTTGACGAGCACAGAAAAATGGAGCTTCCTATAACAAGAGCAGTCCTCCGTCAATCTCATTATTTCTATGCTATCAACTAATTTCTACAAAATTCGAACATGAATATTTTTCATAAACTCTTATATCTTAAAATGGATTACGAAAATCTCCACATGATCTTCCGTTTCAATCGATACACTTAGGTATAATGAGATGGATGCAGGAGAATATTTTTATTGCTCTCCAGAATAAATTCGCACAAGTGCCAGTCTATTTCAAATCGCTTATGAAATTACGCATATAGATATGATTTAAGTTATTAATTCAATAAGAAAAGTAACGAAGGAAAAATATTTTTCAATAGCTAATAGTGATTACAATAATAAGTCAGTAGGTAATAACTTAGAATTAGGATAAAGTTTCACAGCAGTCCATTATTCTTCGATTTTGGAGGAATTGAGTGAAAAGCATAGAAATGAAAAGACTACTGGAAAGAGATTGTGAAAATTATAGGATGCTGAAAATTTCTGTGCTCATCAACAGTTGAAACCATAGAAAATATTGAGACTCAGATGAAAATAGGTTTATGACCATTTTCTTAAGTCATATTGGTAAAAATCATACAATGTTATATATTTTTTAAATCAGAAAAAGTTAAGCTCTCAGAAATTGCACAAAATCTAGTATTCTCATTTAAAAAACATAACTTTGGGCCATAGCTTCGTAATTAGAAATTGTGCAAAAAAGACGAGCACGCCACTGGATTCTACGTAAAAAAAAGTGCCTGTATAAAGTTTAAATTTTCAGAGCTTTATCATCAGTATTAGCGGAGATATGAGTTTTTTCGATATCGCCACTTTTCCAATTTTCGCTTATAACTCGAAAAT
Source organism: Propylea japonica (assembly GCA_013421045.1). Taxonomy (NCBI): domain Eukaryota; kingdom Metazoa; phylum Arthropoda; class Insecta; order Coleoptera; family Coccinellidae; genus Propylea; species Propylea japonica. The sequence goes on from CM024246.1 coordinate 2,984,539, forward strand.
AAAAAGAGGTAACCAAAATGAATAACACTCTCGTTAGTTTCTCAGAAAAAGAGATCGTGAAGTGGGTATCAGATTTGGTCAACCTCCTCTGGTTTGAAAGTTGTAATGCTAAAACATCGAAATATGCTCACCCTATACAGATGTTTATTCGAAAGTTTCCCGTGCTCTAACTGACTGAATCCAGCTGTCTTTTTGCAATTATGTTGTCCTATCTCTCTCTTACCGTTGGGAGGGGCTCAATTCAGGCAGTATGGTAGGCAACCGCAAGTACTTGAATCGATTATCACAAACACCCTGATACATAAAATAATTCGATGTGCGTACTGTAGGTTCCCTACTATATTGCCACTTCCAACGCTAAAAGGACCCACTCACTAAGAAGGAAGCGTGAAGGCTTCAATGCGCGTGGTACGGGGTACAGTCAAAACAGTGTGTGTATGGCGTTCCGCCATTTGAAATTTGGAATGCGCAATTATCTCCTTCGGAATCAAGATCGTTTTGATTTTTAGCGTGTGCATTGCTCATCGTACGTGGAAGAATGACCAAGAACGACCGTGTATGGGCAACAAGTCTGTGCACGTTTCATATTTTTAGCAATATCTAGTGTCGGGTTCGCTATTTATACACACGCCACTGCCATTATATAGGTAACAGATCTTTTTTCGACGTCATCTCACGCTTTACTTTACTGCTAACGTGCAGATACTTAACTGCGCATTCTTCATTCCTAGTGAGTGGGCCCCTTACGAAAGAGACAACACGACGTTATTACAATAAGACAACTGCATTCGGTTAGTTACAACACGTGTAAATTTCGAATTTATATCTGCTCAACTTGCCAGCAAAATTCTATGTTTGATGCATTGTATATCGTATCTTTCCGATGTGAATTTTAAACCTGTATAGAGAATATAAGAGTTTCACCCACTGAAAAAATTCGTATAGGCATATGTTCCTTTCAATAATATCTGCTACATAGCTATCAGCTACTTCAACGTCAAGGGAAAAGAGCCTTATACTGCAAAAAAAAGAGTTTTTGTGAAGATAATAACAATTATGAATGATTACTTCCAGAGGAAACGACTTGAAAACTCGAAAATTTCGGGGTATAGGTTCAAGATTTGAATGAAAACGTTGAATTCATAAATGAATGCACATCACGTTATCGTTTTTCCAATTTCAATAATTTTTGAACTCACTTCAGCTCTATCTTCAATTTTATTCATCTATAATATCACTCTTGTCATCAATATTCATTGGTACAGTTTCTGTTTTTGGAGGTTAAAATTAAAAACCTCTGCTCATATTTTCCGAAAGTTCGCCTGTGGCTTGTCCCTGGAATGATACACTCGCATAGGACCCGCATTAAAACCTTGTTATTGGAAAAAGTAATTACCGAAGTATGGCAATATCAAAACGGCGATACTTATATGCGACATGAAACACAGCTGAAATCGAACGTACTCAGACTTATTACTTTTTAACGCGGCACGTATAGCCTATAACATGCTGTATTTTTTGTAGGGCGACAGAGGAATAATCTGTATTTTTTACCAGGAGATTTCCTATCGTGAATTACAATGTAAGCTAACATTCCACCTGTAGGAAAAATATAAAGGATATAAAATGAAAATATTGAACGATGAATGAGGTTACTAAAGGTAGATGCTTTGTCAAATTGCGAAGGATTGAAAAATTATCACAAAATATGGACAGGCGGAATTGTTTAAGACTATTCGCAGCACAAAATTCAAAAATTGCAAACATTTGTTTAAAACAAAAAGGTGGTTTCTCTAGGAACAAGCACGCAAAGGAAGGCATAGATGAAATTTGTTTAAATTCGACCAAAGCGATAATTAATATATTTTTTTTGGTATTTTCACCATTCTTTCTTCTTGTACTCAACGTTTCGGCCAGCATTCTTTAGCCGTCATCAGTAAAACACTAAAAAACTTTCCCAGGTATTCAAAAATGTCATTCGTGACAATTCCCGAAAACAATCACCGATGACTTCGATGTGCTTTTGATCGAATTGTTGTCAAAAATTCATTCATTTGAAGCTGAATCTCATTATAGGAGTAAGATTATTTGGAGATCATAGACCATTATTCGTTGTAGATGTTTCAGAATTAATTATGTTCACTCTGAACATTCCAGAGTTCCAATTTTTCTCTCTTTATGGGACTAGCTGATATGTCTACCCAAAAATATTTTCTGTATCGCTTGCGTAACTGCTTCCTTCATAAATTACTATTAAAAATGATTCCATATTTTGAATTTTTGCAATTTTCTCGTAAACGGTTCATCAAATGTACAGAGTGATATGAAGAAACTCATCACAATTTATGCTTGCCCTTCCTTTTGAGGTCATATATGGGGTGTTACATTTAAAATGTGTAACTTTGATCTTCATCTTTGTATTGGAACACCCTCTATATATGAAAATAATTTCAAAATGTGCTTCTAGGTACCCTACACCACGGTCTTCTAAAGACATGGCCGGGCGCCTCAAGCAGCAACGCCGCAAAAGACGATCTTTGGGAGGTTTACCGCTTGCACGAGAGATACGATATTTGAAACGTATAATTTGATTTCCTGATGTTATTTAATGTATTTTCTGATGAATGTCTGAAAAAAGGTTGAAAGTATGCCTTACTCAATCAATACATTGAATTTAAATGAATAAATCGAAACTGAAACGAATTGGTTGATGATTCAATCAATTTATGGTCCAGCAAAACCACGGAGAGACGTGTCCAGCCTAAAAACTTCATCTCAAATATAACTCTCAAAATGAAGTTAACTCAAAATAAATGCTCTCAGATTATTCCCTACTTCTGTTTGATTAGCATTTTTCGTATTCTTGACGTAATTATTGAGGAATGTTTGGGAAAATGGAACGAAGCGAATTTAGAATGAACTTCGAATTCAAACCACAAGTTTGAGTAGTCAGTTCCCATAAAATTGATTTCTGCTCGGAACTCTGAAATGGAGCACATATGAACGATAATAAAACCTAACGGGTGAATTCTTTCAATAATGCTATCTCAAAGTAATTTAGTTATTCCATCTGCTCGTGAATGTTTATCGAAACTAATTATATCGTTGGAATCGAAATGTTGATCGCAAACCAAACTATTGTTGGAATTAAATTTCGCGGTATGGCTCTCATCTATGAAAGCTTACGCTGTTCATATTTCAGAAAACTAGAACAATTGAAATATCCTTAAATTTTTTCGACGGATAATTACTCCTACACGATGAAATACAAAACGTTCTTAACATTTATGAGTTTGATTTATAGGTTAGAGACACTTACAAAAAACGAAAGTAGTTATTCCAAGGAAAATTTACTAACAGATGAGTTTAATTTATAGGTTAGAGACACTTACAAAAAGACGAAAAGTAGTTATTCCAAGGAAAATTTACTAACACCAATACCTCAACACTTTCACTGTTGCAGCACTCGAATGATGACAAAAGGTAACTATAAATTCACTTATTTTTAAACATTTACGAGCACAATCAACACTAAAACTCCATTATTTTCCACTATATGTTTACTAGCGCTCACGCTTGCGCCTGAACATAGCTGTGCTTGTAATATACCGGGAGGGTATACCTCTTCACACTGTTGCCGCTCTTGGCTAGGACCGGGCCCAGGGGTATAAAGGGCTGTGCCAACACTCACCACAGAAAATGATTTCCAAATATCATCATTTACACCCTCAAAATGATCATCGCGTCAGTGGTGGGCCACCCGATATAATCGATCAGTAAACAACATAATTCCACACATTTTTTGTCGTAAATTCACTTTGGAAGCCCAGAAATTAATTCTGAAATGTGTCCAGTCAGATTGTAGAGAATGACTCACGCAAAAGATGTCAGCGCGTATTTCTCTGTGAATATTTTCTCCCTAATATAATTTAGGGCGACACCGAAATGTGTGCCGTAATTTCCATTTTGGACGTATGATTTATTCCGGTTTGTCCGCTTGTGCAAACAATAAAAAGTGAGTGTGATACAGTAGGAATTAATCCTCATAGGCCGTTGTAAATTATAACACGATTCGTCGTACAACATGTTGATACGAACAGCTTTCGAATGTTGATGCCAAGCGCCATGTTTGAATCATTGTATAAAGAATGGTGTAAACAATGGTTTAACTGGCATTGTGCCATTTGACACGTGATGGTTTGGAGCTAAACATGAGTGAGTGACTCTTAATTAGCCGCAAATACAGGGTGAGTCTTTGACTTGTACATATATTTTAACCGTAGATTCCTGAGGTCAAAAAAAAACACTTTTTTCCTCTACCATTTCTTCCGATTCGACCTGGTTAAAAAGATACAGGCTGTTGAAAATCCATGAAAAGCATAAATTTTCAGTAATATATCGCAAACGATTTCTTCAAATGAAATGATTTTTGGAACATAGTTTTTCATGAATATGATTGATCTTTCCCGAATACAAAATTCCGAGTAATTCGATGTTGAAAGAAAAAAAAATCTTAAAATTCGAAAAATTGGGTACTTTGGCTGAATGCAATTCTGTCGAAAATATTCACAGAGTTCAATTTTCCCTACGTTGTCACGTTGACAAATTTCAAGAATAATTCGAGAATTTGTTATCTGGAATGATAAATGGTAAAAGAACTAGCGGATTTTCTTAAAAACTGGGGTTACAATGAATGAGCTCACCTCTACACTTCTTCAGTGTAAATCCTTATCTATTCAAGCAAATTTCCACACCACTTTCGAAGTATTGCAATTTTGTTTCGTTGAGCTTTGACATGGATACGTTGATCCTAATTTACATTACGATTAGAATACGTTCATTTCTCATTTATTCATCATATTTATTACTACTAAAATGGCTTTAATAAAGTTATTATTCATGAAAGAATTGAACTAAGCGAATTAAGAATGAACTTCGAATTCAAAAAACAAGTACATACAATTTTCTATGAATTTTGAATAGGTAATAAAAGTTCAATTCAATGCTATGAATAATCAGTTCACATAAAATTCATTTTTGTTCTGAACTCTTCAAAAAAAGTTTCGTTGTCGTTCAAAATAGAGCACATAATTATGAACGATAATTAAATTTAATGGGTCAGTTCTTTTGATTTTTGGTATGTCAAAGAAAGTAATTTAATTGTTCCATCTGCATGTGAATGTTAATGGAACTTAATTATATCGTTGGAATCGAAATGTTTTTCACAATCAAAACTTTTGTTGGAATGAAATTTCGCAGTATGGCCCTCATTTATAAAAGCTTCGCTGTTCATGTTTCGGCGAACTGAAACAATTGAAATATCCTTAAGTTTTTAAGACGGATATTACTTCTATACGATCAAATATAAAACATTCCTACCATTTTTCCAAGAAGATGAGTTTGATTTATAGGTTAGAGACACTACAAAAAGACGAAAATAGTTATTCCAAGGAAAATTCACTAACACCAATATCACAAACACTTTCAATGTTCTCAGCACTCAAACAATCACAACAGTTAATTATAATTCACTTATTTTTCACATTTACGACCACAATCGACACTAAAAACATATAATTTACCACTAGATGTTTACTAGCGCTCACGCTTGCGCCTGTAACACAACTGTACATGGGGACTACTTTCTTTAGACGGCTGTGCTTGTAATATGTCGGGACTCTACAGCGTTGCCGCTCTTGGCTATGACCGTGCCCGTAGGTTTAGAAGGCCGTGTTAGTAGGCAGCTCGCATCGCACTTCTTATATTTATGTTCTGTGGTTTAGACTGTTCAAGTGAATATGTCATTTATTCAAATTTTATGGTTGAGTTGTTGTTTTGATTTCGGAAATTCTTGCACGGAAGATTTCAAGAGATATTGGAAATGAATGCTATAGATGAAATAGGTGGTTTAAAAGTTAATCCGATATAATCAAAAATGAAGTATACATCAAGAAGAGATTATTCTCTTTCATTTTATCACCAGCAAAATTTTGGATGAATCAATAATTGCATTAGAAATACAACTGGTATTGAAAAGTGAGTTTATATTTCTTCATTTAATACAGCAGCTTATTTGAAAATTTCGAATGGTATATCTACTCGTTTCTTTGATACAATAGCTTATTTCAAAGGTTTTAATGCTAGATCTCGTACTTGCAAAAATTCAGTGGTTAGTTTACCAGTGGCGGCATACCTCATTCTGAAAATAAGAAAGGGCTATATCTTCTTATTTAGGCCGAATCGGAAAAAATGGTAGAGGAAAAAAGTGTTTCTTTTGACCCCAGGAATATTCGGTTAAAATATATGTACAAGTCAAAAACTCACCCTGTGTACAGAGTCAACAGAATTTAGTCTATGAAATCTTTCATAATGCAACTAGAATTCGTGGAAGCCTCGAAATTAATTTTTTGACTGCTTTCATTATTTTCTATTCTTCTTTTTGACCTAGCACTCACCTGCTGTATTAAGAAATTTTCCCGAGAAAACACGAGGTTCTTTTCAAAAAAGTGAATTTATTATATGCAAAAACAATTTTAGTTCGTCTCTTCCTAATAAATTCCTAACTACTATAGGCGTTTTCGGAAACTCACTCATTGTTACTAACTCGATCCATTGGGTCAAGTGACGGATCTACTCGGATCACGGACTCGGGTTCTAAGTTTACGAACACATCAGGGATTTAGGATTTAAAGTGATAAACGTATCAATAACATAACCAAATGTTATGGAAAGAAGGCTTCAGCTTTAATGCGGAAAGATCTGCATACAAAGTTGTGAAGAAGTTGTGTCACATTATTTTCTCGGCTCATGGAACACTGAGCCAAATTATCTTCTCTTACCATAATTTTAAGGGATAGAATATATAAATTACTATGAAAAGAGTAGAAGACTTATTCTTGCCTTTTTCAAATACAAACTTGAACTGCAGTGCGCATGCGGTAACTCTACGACCCAGCTCTCGTGTAGGGTTACGATAGATAACCCTGGGTCAGTGATCGAGTCAATAGCACCGTACTTTCCGAATACGGGTTGCATGTTCGGGTTAGGTGAACGAATGCGATGGTTAGGGATCGAGTTAACCCGAGTAAATCGAATCAAAACAAATCTTCCAATGAATTGAAATGGACGAGTTCATTAATATATTATTATTACCTCTTCCGAAGAAGATTGTTGAACCTCCTGAAGGGTTTCAACACAATCAATGACGAAATCGTCATCTACAAAAATTTATTTTATTCGTTTATTCAAAACTTTTCATTTTTGTTCTACTATAAAATATTGTAGTCCAAAATCAAAACTATGCAATAAATAAATTAAATGAAAATAAATAAAAAACAGACAATCGCACCGTTTACCAACGCCTCTATTATTCTTTCCTATCTTGAATCGAAATTGGTTTTTTTATTCACCAGTAATGAAATAGTATCCATTTTTCTTTCCTTCAACAATTTACAATCTGGTGAATCCCGCTCCGTTTGAATTCGGTGAAAACCGTTAACACAGATACGCCACCTCTACTTCTATGATCCTAAATTCATTCCATTTCACTCATTCGAAATGAGATAGATATACATACCACGCGAGTAACCCTCCTGAGGAAGGTAACGTGGTATGGTATGCGTGACGTCATTGATACGTCATAGTTACATGGTCAACTCCGCAAAAACGTAGTAACCATGTAACTACATGTAACTACGAGCTGTAGTTACTTGTGGTTACAGCGCCAAAATACGCCTTATATCGTTCAGTCCTGATATGTGAAATTGTACACTAGTACAGTTGCATGGCCATCGAGTCATTCTTCAGATTTGGCTTGAATGTTGAGCTTCTAGATAGCACAAGAGCTTCATTTCGGTGATTTATATGAAAAGCCTTTGTTCCAAGCATGTTGTATATCCAGTTTTCAGTAATTGTTAATAAGTTTATGCCTACAGTGTGTCATTAATGTATACTTTCCGGATTTATATACGATTCTGCTTTTTATTTGAATTTTCGGTCATTGTTAAAAACACGAAACACCATAAGGGTCGTACACTTTGGAAAAGAAATATATTACTCACAAACATTGGTCTTATATTACAAATCCGTTCTGAAAACTGATTCTTTTCTCTAGTTTGTCTATAAAAGAATTCCCGAAGTTCGACCATTTAACCTCTCTAACTTTGTTATTTCGTTCCTTTCGGTCTGTTTTGTTGCACATCATTGATACCACATCCAAATTTTTGAATGAATGCAGCAATGTCACAACTTAAATTTAGACAAATTGGCAAAAATTTAAGAATTTTAATATTTTTACGTTTCACATTTGTATAATCTTCATAATGCTGTCGTAAAAGAGATACACTGTCGTGCTGTGTTGCCGGTACCAGGGCACACGGAACAATAGTCAATCAGAATATTTTCTGTAGCGTAAATTTGTTTCCATCAAAGATATATTATGATTTTTGTTTTCCGTTGTGTTCTCTCTCATTATTATTTTTTTTAATTTAGGGCGACAACGAAACGTGTGCCGTAATTTCCATTTTGGACGAATGATTTATTCCCGTTCGTTCGCTTGTGCAAACAATATAAAGTGAATGTGATACAGCAGGAATTAATCCTCATAGGCCGTTGTAAATTATAACACGATTCGTCGTACAACTGTTGATACGAACAGATTTCGAATGTTGCTGCCAAGCGCCATGTTTAACTGGAGTTGTGCCATTTGACTCGTGGTTTGGAACTTTACATGAGGGGGTGAAACTGAATTGGCCGCAAATGTGAACATAATGGGGAATTCCAGTATCTTAAAATATCCACTTTTCTCCACATGGCGTAATAGAGGGCAGTTTTATAACACCGTCGTAACCGTTTATTCACCCTGAATTTTGAAAAACTGATTTATTATTCAATATTGAAAATGTGATTTTAATACCTGTAAATTCAAACGTTCCTCTGCTCTGCTGTGACGTCGGTGGCATAATTCGTAATATGATTGGTTGAAGTTTGTGATGGCGGGGACAAAGCCCATAACCATAGAAATAATAACTCACGTTTAGTAAATCTAATAATCTATGCCCATAACCTCCTTTATATTTATGTCTGTGCTCCTTTTTAGTCATTATTCGACGTTTTGTCTGTGTATGAATATGAATTTGTTTATTTATGGTGAGTTTGGGTTTTGGTTGTAAAAAAGTGTTTAGTTCCGATTTGTAAGAATATGACGGATACTCCGAATAAAATATTTATTCATGTGCCGAGGAATTCAATCTTACAAAAGAACTGGAGAATAGCTTTGAAACTTCCTAAAAGAGTTGATCTTGATAGACACAATGTGTCTGCGAAGATCACTTTGATGTGAGTATTATTATCAGAGTCATTCAATAATTCAGTTGTGTTCAAAATATAATTTACAGCTAGAAAATGATGCAGCGAATTGGATGTCATTTATTTATCAGCAGCAGAACATGATGAGTACAACCAATCAAAAAAACGGATTAGCCACCACGTCACACGATTTCCCGCTTCTACTGATCGTTTGAATTCGGTAGAAAATTTTGATGTTTTCAATAATTTTTTTATGTGATAAATTGATGAAAAAAATTTTTTTTTAATATTACGAGTTACGTGGGAACCCAATAAGGCTAAATATTTTTTCTGGAGTTACTGGAATTCCCCATTTGGTGTACAAAATCTCTTATAATGCAATACGAATTCATGAAAGTCTTTCTATTTTTCTTTTCAGCAATTAACTAAAATGTATTAAGAAAGAAATAGCCGAGTTTCAATAGTAAATCTGCCTCCGCAACCTTTTCGATTGATATCGACGGAATCGATTAGGAATTGAATGAAAATAATTCAGCCAACTTTTCAGCTTTTTATCTCTGGCCATTTTTGAGATTTCTGTAAATAACACTTTTTTCGATTTAATTTTTTTTCTCTTGCGAAATCCAAAATTTCTGAATGGTGTGATTCTTCTCTTGATTCTTTGTTAAGGAATAGAAGTCATTTTTTTTCGGTGTTCTTCAAAAGTGTCCACCGCCATTTTTTGACAAGAAATGTCCTTTTTGGTCCTTTATACCTTGTAATTTTTCACATTTTTAAAATTGGTGGAACATTTTGAAAAAAAATTGAAACTTTTTGAATTTCGGGATTCAGCATATATCATCAAATTTTGGTACCGTTGTATTCATATTGGTTCACTGAACAATATTAGTGAAAAAACAATTGGCGATCTGTCTTAGTTTAGAAGATATGGGCCCCTAAAGTCCGAAAAATATTTCACCTTAAAGTTACTTTTCTCGCTAAAAAAACACTGAATTACCGCTTTATTAAGTTTGAAGCCTCTCTGAACATTTTTACATGGAGATTTAATTAATTTTATCTCAAATATATATATTCAATAATGATTGCAGAAACATCGAAAGCTCGAGGAAAAGCCCGCCGTTCTTTATTTTTTCTCACTACCGCACAGTTTTTTCGACAAGTGAAATAGGAAATGATACCGGGATTTACCGGTATGCATTGTGTCATATTCGCGCGAAATAGTTCGCGGTAGTGCCAATTTTACCATAAGAAACGGCAGGCTTTCTCTCGAATTCTTTCGATGTATTTGCAATAATTATTGAATTTATTTGAAATGAAATGAATAAAATCTTCATGTTACAATATTCAGAGGGGCTTAAACTTAATGAAGCTGTAATTCAATGTTTTTGTAGTGAGGAAAGTGACTTCCAGATTAAATATTTTTCGGACTTTGGGGGTCCATATCTTCCAAATTAAGACAGATCGTCAATTGTTTTTTTACTAATATTGTTCAGGGAGCCGATATGAATACAACCAAATTTGATGGATTTCAAATGAATCCCAAAAATTCAAACGGTTTCAATTTTTTCAAAATGTTTCAACAATGTCACTGTCTTATGTTTTTTGTTTTCTGAGCCCCATAGTTATTGTTTAACTTGGCTCTTATCTTTAATAAATAATAATAATAATAATTTTAAAAATGTGAAAAATTCAGGGTATATAAAAGACCAAAGAAGAAATTTTTGTCAAAAAATAGGGGTGAACATTTTTGAAGAACACCGAAAAAATTACTATTCAGCTTTACAGTTCAAATTCATGAAAAAATAATAAGTCTATTCTTTGGATAGCAAGATTCAAGGAGAAAATATCACCATTCAAAATTTTGGATTCACAAGAAATAAAATTAAATCGAAAACAGTGTTTCTTACAGAAATCTCAAAATGGCTAGAGATAAAAAGCTGAAAAGTTGGCTGAATTATTTCATTCACTGCCTAATCGATTCCGTCAATAGGAATCGAAAAGGCCGCGGGGGAGATTTACCATTGAAACCCGGCTATAGGTACCCTTTCCTTGAAAGCTTGTATTATTTTTGAGAGAGTGAATGTATGTATTATACTGGATATCCTTATATGTTCCATACAGCAAATAATATCTCGAACTTCAGATAAAGTAGAAAGTCAAACAACTACCTCTGGATGTTTCTCAACATTGTCCCCCTATTTTTTCTCTTCAGACCTTTCCTCAGTGAAAAAAAATACGTTACAACAATTTTTCATTATTCAGCGTGAATAGAACCCGTAAAAATAATGGCTATAATTGTTGCTATTATTTTGCGATTTTTTTATTTATATTTTTGCTGTCTCAATATATTCAATGAAGAAAATAAACAAAATCAAACCAAAAGACATCTTGAAACATCATAAGACAACTGATAATTGAAACAATCTAATAAAGGAAGGTGTCAAAATGAAACAGTATGGATATACCACAAGTAATTATTATATTCTTCAGGGTTGAGTCTATGTAAAATGATAAAACATTGTTTCTCATATTTTTCAACTGTGTGAATCGTTGGAAGGAAAAAATGTAAGATTGCAATTTGAAAAAAAATCCGGAGGTTATTTTTCAGTGGTGGCAATCAGAAACAGAATTTTAACGACGAATTCTGATAGAGATATTGGCTGTATGGAACATCTTGGGATGCGCTTTGTATAATATATACCTATTAATAAGTTTCTTTTTATTATGGATACTTTTGAGACATTTTTAGGTACTATAAATTGTCCACCGGTAATATGCACACTTGCAAAATGCCACTCATATGACTTGATGGTCATGTAAGTGTCTCTTGTTAGTTTCGCCATTGTTTCTCTTTAAACAATTGTTTTACGCAGATATACCATTCATCTAGATAGCAAGGAGCTTCATTTATGCGAATAAATGGAAATTCTTTATTCTAAACATGTTGAAGTAATCAATAACTATTTTATACGTGCAGTGTATCACTAATGTATATCTTTCGTATTCATTCACGGTTTTGCATTTCATTCGAACAATCAAGTTTGTCTTTCAGAAATAAGCCTCTTAGTTTCCTTTACTTTGAATGCTACACTTTTATATATGGTGAGTCGGGAGTTACGGGCCAAACTCCAGGGTCTCATCAGAAGCGTATTATATATGTGAAAATAATTTTTGAAACTCATATGTTTTCATACGATTCTCATTTGGCATGAATATTTTCATTGATAATTCAATCCATGTGACAGATTCACGGGTGATATTTCTCTGGAATACTGCCCCTCGTTTTCCTTCAAAATTTTGTTTGTTGAACCTTTTGTTTATTCGAAAAAAATTATAAAATCTTTGTTAATATACTAATCTTATCTAATTATTCTGAAGTACGCAATACGCTCCGGGAGTTTGGTCCGTTCTCTCCGACTATTCTTCTTCTTCTCTGTGCGGTGCTTTTCCGGCCGAACTGAGGCCTAGTGGCCCATTGTTCACCCGCATCGTTCTATAGAGACTCAGCTCCTCAGACACGAAGACAGAAATGTCGCGAGCCTGCCAGGAGTGGTCCCTCTCACCATAGGGATAGAAGGTGTTGGATTTCCCAGGTGTGTTGACCTTAACTCATTAAGGTTCCCACAGTTGAACAAAATATGCTCAACCGTTTCATCAGTACTCCTGCACCACCGGCATAGGGACCAGCTCGTCAATCCCATTCTCTTCAGTGCTTGTTAAACAGGTGACAGTCAATGCACCAGTCACCAGACCGAGTTGTTTCCTCTCCAGCAACAGAAGCCTATTGACCTCAGATCGCGGGACGGTCTTTCAATGAGAATCCTCGACCACCTCAGGCCCACCCCTGCGCTCCATTCCGAGGAAAATTCCCTGTTCAGCCAGTTCCTGAAGAAACTTCTGACAGATGTTGCGACAGATTAGCAGCGCAGGCTCCGGACCAACAAATGCTAATGCGGCTCCCCGCCTAGCCAGTTCATCTGCCTTAACGTTACCAGGTATATCCGCGTGAGCCGGACACCAGATTACTTTAAAAAGTTATCAGAGCCCAGCCCACGTAGAGCTTTCCTGCATTCTTCTACCAAAAGAGAATCAACTCTAACATCGGATATAAATTTCCAGATTTTCTGGCTGTCGCAACATATGTAAATGTGCTGGCCAGAGTATCCCCTGCGAAATTTTAAATATTCGCACTCACATTGTATAATACCAATTCCAAGAATAATTTTTCATCTTGACGAATAGTTTTTTTTACGCATTCATAAATCTTTGATTTGAACTCAATTCGATGGTTTTT
>CM024246.1:2998238-3029975 GCA_013421045.1 Propylea japonica
GCTAAAGCCGGGTTTCATAAAACTCCGATCACGGTGATAAATGAAATGTCATTATTTCTGTGCAATTTTCAGTTCATTTTTGAGGTAAACCATCGGCTTAATTCAAAATCAACAATTTGATTGCCCGATCAAGCTTTATAAAACCCACTGTAAAAGGATAAAGGATTAAACTTCGTTAATAAAAAGTGAGGAAATCAAAACAACAGCTGATCTCCATCCACCATGATCGGGGTTGATTCGGGACGATCAGACGCCAGTTTCGGCTAAGCTCGTTCGTCTAGAAGCGGAAAGAGGCTGCTGCGGTGGAGAGGGGGCCTCCGGTCACGTGATCTACAGCTTGAATTTAAGTGGTTCCCGCACCGTTCACTTGAAGAAGTTTGAAATGTTACAGGCTAACGAATCTCGACTCGTGGAGGCGAGCCTCCTCCGCTGAGAGGTTATGTTATGAATGTTTAAGATCGCTGAATAATAAACAAATGTTATTAATTTGAGATTTGGATAGTAGATAGAATGATGGATATAATACAGATATAGAAACGTTAAATTATTTTTCATTTGAACTTGAATTTCAAATTGAATAAAATGCAGTGAAATTAGGGGAGATTAGGGAGGCCGACCTCCTCTGCCTCCCCTGAGGAGCCGCCACTAATAATTTTGAGGTACGTACGAATCCCTTTGACTTGACAACCTTTGCACCTGAGCGCTCTTTAAGGCCCGTTTACATTAGTCAAGCGAGTTGATCAAGTCAGTTGAATTCAAGTGACTTGCACAAGGCGCAGCAGGGGGGGGCCCGCGGGCCCGGCCCCCCCCAAATTTTTCTCCATGTGAATTTTTCTACCTGTATCTCTGTAGATACGGTTGAATTCAAGTACATTTTCAATATTTTATTTAAAATAGCTAAATCGTATTCATGCATACAGCCAATTTTCAGAACCTAATTGATTTTGCTTTCCAGCAAAAACATAATGATTAATCTTTTGAAAATGAGACTAGGTACCATGCATTGTGCCAGGCGATAGAAGGCGATAAAATATGAAAAAGGGTCCCAGGAATATATGTCCTAAACTGCTTCTTCTAAGAAATACAGGGTGTTAAAGTTTATTTTTTATTTGGTGTTTTCTTGAATAACTTTGGACAAAGAGGTAAGAATTGAACAAAATGTGATATGCGGGGGTTTTGTATAATGCAAAATCCAAAATATCCTATTAGTTTTTAGATAACTAATAGGGGGCGCCACATAATAATTCTTCCACAGTTAGATCAACCCTAGTTTACTTTAGTTCAAAAAAGGGTTAGAGTTCAGAGACCTCAAGGTCTATTGTGTCCCCGTACAGTTCTGTTTTGGCCACACCCTTCACAGCTCGCCTTCCTGTTTCAGAGATCTAATGAAATCCAATATCTGCGAAGGCTTCAACGAAGCTAGTTCCTCACTCTTACAAGTTTCTCTCCTTAGGCTGCAATGTCAAAGCATTCCGTGAATAGGTAAATGGGGGTTTCCTCTTTCCCCACAGAACCTACACTGGTCAGCCCTAACTTTTTTGCTGCCATTTTCATTATTTTGTGGTTTTTGATTAAGATTCTGATTTTAATTCCTTCTGTTGGTTGTTATTGTAAGTAGGCTACTTTGGCGCTTCTGGGCAATTGCGTGCATCATTAGTTTTCGATGCATTAACCGGAAACCGTTGGTCCTAGCGACTTCATTAAAGTATACATTTTTGAAGGAAAAAAGATAGAGGAATCGCTTTTTCTACTCCAGAATGACATACAGTGCGAGGCAAAATATTTAGGGTTGATTTAAATGTGGCGTCCTATATAAGTAATCTAAAAATGAGTAGGATATTTGGATCATACAAAACCCCGCATTTTGTTCAATTCTCACTTCTTTGTCCAAAGTTTTTAAAAATCCAATAAAAAAATTAACTTTAACACCTTGTATTTTTAAAGGAAGCAGTTCCAACATATATTCATAGGACTTTTTTTTATATATTATATCCCTCTATTGCGTGACACTATGCATGGTACTTTTTTCCTTGACACCCTGTATATTGGAAAGGCATTTTAGAAAATAAATGATCACCAGATTTCAGAAAAAACTTTTTGTGAATTTGACATTTTTTATCAACCAGAAAGAGAAAGATAAAAATAACAGTATTTTTTTTTGTTTTTTCTCCCTGAATATTTGCATCGGGCCCCCCCAAACGAAAATTCTGGCTGCGCCACTGGACTTGCACAAAGTGAGCATGCTTCTACTGAGAAGCCGTTCAATTCAGCCGATCGAGTGAAACGAAAAGGGCGGTTTACACATTCAATTCGCTTTCCATTCAACTAAGTTGATCAACTCACTTGACTAATGTAAACGCGGCATTATTATTTTCACTCTATAACAAATGTCATGACGTCACAGATAATCTTGCTCGCTCCGCAGATCATATTTTCAGACTGCTAAGCAAATGTAACCTATAACTTACATGAGCTATACAAGATACATAGCCATTTGGTAACATATAATACTCGTATAACAACAGGCGGACATAGAGCAGTGTTGAGCATCGTAAATAAGGGGCAATTACATTACTTGTTGAGTAACATATTAGGACATTGTCATGTATTATGTTATATGTAAGCTATACTTGTGTCGCTGGGAATATACCGCTCACATTGTGTTCTGGTTGCGCACTAGCTTATTCGCCAGAAAAAATATTCGAACATATGTTATCTATGTACTCGAATTCTTTGATTAGAAAATGCAACATTCGACTCGATCAATGAATAAATTCAGACACTTGTCCATAGTATCCGTAGTATTGTTCGCTTTACCGGACCAATGAGTAAGAAATAAACTACCAATCAAAAATTTATTTCCCCTAAATTTATATGTTTCATGAACTCTTCGACTACAATCGGTAGAAAATAAAACAGCCGTGTCTCCAGTTCCCTCGAAATCATTCAAGACTACCTATACAGTGAATAATACCATTATCTTCCCGATACATTTCGTGCAACCTGACCTTCCCTTATACCCAAGAGTGTAAAAAGAGCTACGTTTCGAGTATTAGAAACCCTTTGAAGCAGGCATCCATAAAATTGTTAAGGATTCCTCTGTAGTGGGTCAGTTTCTCGACCTGACAGACCCTTTCGTGAGCTCCGATTAGATTCAGCCAAGGTAACGGTTTCCTCGAGAGATATCACGTGAATAATATAAAGGGTATCCAACCGAAACGCTGATGTAAATTTGAGCATGTTGAGATAGCTGCACATTTTCCCTTTGGAAATAACGAGGAGAAAGGATTAACATTTTCATTGCGTATTATTTCTTTAGCCCAATTTGCACGCTTTAGATGACGAATAAAATTTGCGATATTCGAAATGGAGCTCAAGGTCGCTCAATGAAGAATACTGTTGATTTTGTATCAAGTTGAGGCCGTCATAATGTAATTAGATAAATTAAATTCATTTTTTCGACTAGTTCCACAAACAGTTATTTAATCAACTAGGATATTGAAGACAGCGACTAATGGTCAAGATATTTCAATGTGTGAGCGGAACGAACGCTTCAATAGTTCGAGACCATTAGTCGCTCGATTAATACCAGAGTTGATTACAAGATTTTTCCGACCTTCTCAATATAAATTGTTTATGAATTCTTGATTGGAATTCATTTCCATTCTGTAAGAGACCCACATTATTTTCATGAAATTTTTATGTATCTGTTCCAGTAGAGTTTTGACAATTCTCGTAGTGCTTCTGATACTTTTTGAACGGTTCCCATGAGAATTGCACTTCAAAATAGCCAAAATTGAGCATTAAAATGGGTCATTACTGATCAATTTCATACACATTGAAATCACCTTTCATATCGAGGTCGGCGGAAAATATATTTCTCTGAACATAATGTGTCGTATAAGGATAAATAAAATAAGTATCAGGTGCTGATCTTGTTTTCATCACCCATTCATTAGATATATGGAATCTTTATCAAACGTATCGTCTGAACAAATTCCGATGTTATTTTTAGATATAATAATATACAAAATCATTATGTTTTTGTTTATTTCTGACAATTTAAGAGCCATCAATCATTACAAATGAAGCATAATTTTTTCAGTCATTCGGCAAATAGAACGTCATTGCTGAAGTAGCATTTCTTCAATTCAAATTTACTCAGATAGTAAAAATTTTTTTGGAACAGCAAAACTTCAGTCATCAAGAAAACTTTCCATTGCATAAAATAGATTTTCAGGTTTTTCATTTTCTCCATATTAGGGAGAAGCTTATCAATTTTTCTGAAAATCTTAAATCTGAACTATACAATTTTGAAAAACAACAGCACAATCTAATAAAACAATTTGTCGGAGGAAAAATGAAAGTGTTGAACAAACAATTTTTTATCTCATAATTTCTTGAGTGGAATAGCGGAAAATTCGTGAAAACTACAACTACACCTTTGCCTACGGGTACTCTAACGGGTAGCACAACTTTTTGAAAAAACCGAATGTGTTGGATATTCGTTTGTTTCAGTTCATCATACGATCTCAGCTATTTGAACATACATGATCACAAATCCCTGATCATGTATGTATGATAGACTGGAACAACACAAAGACCCTAATGACAGAACCTGATAATTATGAAAGGGAAATTAAGGAATCCACTTGTATTTTATTAGATGAAGTAGATAATTTGGCCAATTGTTCTGTTGGAATAGATCGTATTGGATTGATTATTGAAGAAAGAAATTACATCAGGAAACTTCAAAATTAAATAAATCAACATCTCTATGTGTTGACAACTTTCAATGTCAATTAGACTGCAAATGAGAAAACACACAATTCAGAAGATCTTACAAGTTTGTCTGAAGAAGGTGTCTGATATAGACACCGAAACCATTACATCGTCCTTTTATTCATTCCTTTTCAGTTTTACAGCTAGGCAACAATTTTTTCAAGGAAAACTTGCTCCTGACAAATAAGTGTAAAGATTTTCCCACTTCATCTTAATTAAAAATTGTTTAATTATTTCTGTTTCAGTGAAAACCTATAAATTTTTTCAGAAACGAAATATGTTTGGAACTGTGGTAATGAGGAGTTAAGTATTTGAAAAAACTAGCATATAAAGCATAAGAAGATTCCTTAATCTATGGTATTAGGAGATCACATTTCAGCTTGTTCGTTCATTCTCATTGTTATTCCTGAATATACACTGATGGACAAAATTAGCTCACACCTAAAATTTCGTAAAATTTTAACAATTGATATCTTCCCAATCCGTAGTTGGATTCCAATGATTTTTCTTTCAATTGTACGAGGCATGTTTTTTGAGTAAGTACCGTTTTGGGAATTAAAAAAGACGTGTAAAGATATCGCAATAATTTATTTACATGAAAGCCTTTATCTTAATCTACTTTTCACATAATTTCCGTGGATATTGACGCACTTGTCATAACGTGGCACCAGTTTTGGATACCGTCCTCATAAAATTCTGCCGCCTGACTTGTTAACCACTGTGTCACAAATGTTTTGACTTCATCATCGTCTGGCAGACGCTGACCGCCCAGGTGTTTCTTCAAGTGCAGGAACAAATGGTATTCGCTGGGTGTCAGATCAGGGCTGTATGGAGGATGATCTAGAGTTTCCCATTTAACAGATTTGAGGAGATCTTTGGTCCGATTAGCCACATGTGGACTGCAGCAAAACAATACCCTTACTCACTTGCCACGTCTTTTGTTTTGGATTTGACGACGCAGATTGTTCAAAGTCCGTTTTGTCCGTAAACTTCACAGATCTCACGATGAATATCGATCGGTTTACGCCTTTAGCACTAAGAAATCGTATAACAGCCCGTACTTCACAATCAGCGGGACTCACGATTGTCGGAGGCATCTTAAACACTCAGTAAACAACGTATAAAATGAAGAATCAGACTGTAATGGCGTCAGTGCGTAGACAAGAGATGTTGGCAACCAGCGCGCATGCGCGGAACGCCGACCGTAGCGCTACGGCGGCGGAATCGCAAACCGTACTTACTTAAAAAACATGCCTCGTAGCTCTGTCATTGTTCGAACTTCTATGGGTAATGCCAGGTTGCTGATTCATATGACAACAATGAAGCGTTGTAGCCTAGTATCTCTTGAGTATTTTGTTTTTTAAGAACCAATTTGTCTTGGAATCGTCCAGAGATATTCAACATTTTATCAACTCTTGTATTTTATGCATTAGCAATGAATATATTCGCAACCATTTGTCCGATTGAATGTTTTTTTCATTAGCTGTTTCATTGGCGAATATCATACTACAAATAGATGTTAAAAAAATGCATCATGCTGCACAAATTCTCGGGTTTTTTCATCACAGTTTAACCCCTTCTGTGGGCAATACCAAATACTGAGGCTTCTAAAAACTATACAGTGATGTAGCCTGATGATGCTTTTTTAAAAAGCAATTCAATTTCTAAAGTTTTCTTTACTTTAATATTCTTTTCATTCAACGTTGAATACGTAGTTAAAGCTGATCCCAAACGTTTTCGATTACGTTCAGGTCAGGACTACAAGCCGGCCACTGTAGATGTTGAATCCAACCTCGTTAAGGTATTCACGATATGAAATTATCGTCCATCAGCAAAAAATTGTCGCCTATGCAGTGGCGGCTCGTGAGATTTCAATCAGAGGAGGCCCAAGACCACGCAACCAACAAAATAATTTATTTCGAACTGGACTTCCTGTCATCCACTGGCATGTATTATACCATTCTACGCAAAACGAACAATTATGAACAGAATTAATAATTAAATTTAACATTGCTGGTCGAGGTATCTTAATTACTTGAGTTATGAAAATTTTATCATCGTAGGCATTCTACTGAAATTATTATTCAAAATGGAATCTACAGGATCTTGCGTTCACTACTTGCATTATTTTTCTCACTTCTTCTTACCGTTTCCATCTTTCTTGCTGAAATATTGGAATCTTACCCTACATACTTTTCCGAAAAATGTCATAAAACTACAAACCACACGCTAAAGCCGGGTTTCATAAAACTCCGATCACGGTGATGAATGAAATGTCATTATTTCTGCAATTTTCAGTTCATTTTTGAGGTAAACCATCGACTTAATTCAAAATCAACGATTTGATTGCCCGATCAAGCTTTATAAACCCACTGTAAAAGGATAAAGGATTAATACTTCGTTAATAAAAAGGGAGGAAATCAAAAAACAGCTGATCTCCATCCACGATGATCGGGGTTGATTCGGGCCGATCGGACGCCAGTTTCGGCTAAGCTCGTTCGCCTAGAAGCGGAAAGAAGGCTGCGGTGGAGACGGGCCTCCGGTCACGTGATCTACAGCTTGAATTTAAGTGGTTCCCGCACCGTTCACTTGAAGAAGTTTGAAATGTTACAGGCTAACGAATCTCGACTCGTGGAGGCGAGCCTCCTCCGCTAAGAGGTTTGCCTGCTATATACGTTACGTATATAGCAGGCAAACCGCAACACAAAATACGTAGTATACGTATTTTGTGTTGCGGATAATGTATGAATGTTTTAGATCGCTGAATAATAAACAAATGTTTATTAATTTGAGATTTGGATAGTAGATAGAATGATGGATATAATACAGATATAGAAACGTTATTATTTTCATTTGATTTTGAATTTAAAATGAATAAAATGCAGTGAAATTAGGGGAGGCCCGGCCTCCTCTGCCTCCCCTGAGGAGCCGCCACTGCGCCTATGTATCTCGCAGAACTTTTTTTCCCTTCCCGGATGGCTACAAGATCCATCGAGTAATCGAATCAATGCTTTGTCTTCTCCAGATAATACCCATCCATGGGATGATGTTAAGCTTGTTCTGAAGTCTTCAGTGAAGTAAACAAGGCCTTCGCGGGATGTCTTGCATTCAATTCAGATTCATTGAATCTTCTTTTTGTAGTTTCTGATGAAATTGTAACATTTCCGACAACTAGAAGGCGGTTTTTGTTTTTGTTTTCACCTTGATCTGGTCTTTTAACGTGAGAGCCCGTATATCCATGAATCTACGGAGACAACGACCAAAGAAGAATAAATAAGAATAAACTTTCAACACAAAATAAACAAAACAAATTGAAAAAAACAGAAAAAATGCAAGATGTCATAAAAATTTGAATATTTCTGGAAGGATACAAGTTAAATTGCTTTTTAATAAAGCAAATACTCAGGAAACATCAGGCTACATCGCTGTATAGTTTTTAAAAGCCTCAGGTATTTGGTATTGCCCACAGAAGGCGTTAAACTGTAATGAAATAAACCCAAAATGTAAACGCCCTGTACAGCATGATGCATTTCTTTTTTGAACATCTTATTGTAGTATGATATTCGCTAATATGAGAGCTAAAACTAAAAAAACATTCAAATCGGACAAATGGTTGCGAAGATATTAATGGCTAATGCATAAAATACAAGAGTTGATAAAATGTTGAATATCTATGGACGATTCCAAGATAAACTGGTTTTTAAAAAAAACAAAATACTCAAGAGATACTAGGCTACAACGCTCTATTGTTTTTATATGGCATTGCCCACAGAACATGTTGAAATTTGACTATAAAACATGACATTATTCAAACGCCTTGTACAACATAAAGCTTTTATTTTTTGGACTTCTGTTTAATGGAGGAAATTCGACAATAACAGAGCTAAAATTGAAAAAAAAACATTGAAATCCGACTAAAGATTGGGAAGATATCAATTGTTAAAATTCAACGAAATTTTAGTAGGTGGGCTAATTTTGTCCATCAGTATATATTCAAGAAGGAATTATTTAGGAAAACGCATTAATTAGCATCATGTGAATGGAATTCGATATATTTGAAGTCTTAACTTTTTCTGGCAGCACTTCAGCTTAAAAGCAGCTATTTAACCCTTAACAATACCAGTAAATAACAATTGACAGACGAAACGGACGAACTTCACACTTCTTACGAGAGATATTAGAGTTCCGACGAATTGTAACGAGAAGCGAAATGGTAGGAAGCTTTTACGTACGTATATCTTCTTCATTTACTACACTTCGGCTCTAAGTGCTCTAGATCTGAGTGAGAATTCGAATCTTGCAGAAAGGCATTCGAATGTCCGATTATATTCCTCAACTTTGGACTGAGTTTGTTATGCGAGTGCAATTGGAGGACAGTATTTCAGGATCTGATATCATTTATTGTAGTTTATTATTCACAAATTATATAGTTGAATTGAATATAAATTCCATGTGCTAATTAAAAAGGGTTTAACTAGTTGTATAATTATCAATTTAAAATCATATAGTGAGATCCCAGTCACCCCAGACATTCTTGTACGAATGTACTCGGCCTCGTCCGACGAGCTTGCGAGTTATCAGAGAACTCTATGTTATATTGACAACATTGCGTATCAATCTGACAAGAGAATAAAAAACATAACCTAAAATTTTAACAGAGTATAGTTATAGTTTAAAAGAGGGTTACAGGTGACTGCATCCTCAAGGTCTATTGTGCTCCCTTACAGAGCTGTTCTGACCACACCACAGTGACATTTGTGCGACCTCTGTGGCAAGTGTATTGTCCCCTTTGTTTCCCCTCCTTCCTGAATGTCTAGAAACTCAGATTAAAGAGACCTTATTTTTTTGCCCACCTCATTGAGTTTGTTCTGGCACCCCCAGATCATCTTTGAGTCGATGACGTAGGAGCTCAGTGCTTTAACAGCACCTTAACTATCTGAGTGTATAGCTATATCGCACTTCTGATAGTTTCAATCTAGATTTATATTAGACATACGTATTTCAAAAGCTAAGATTTCCGCTTGAAAAACGCCTATACAGGAGCCTAGCGACAGTGCACACAAGGTACTTGGCTTTATATCCCAGCGCCAGATCCTGTAGGTGTTTAGGAACCATTTATATACCATTTTACGGTATTTATTTGAGGTTATAGTCGGTGTATTCCCGTTCCAATGCCTCTCTTTTACTTAGCAATGTCCTGAAGTTTTTCTCAGTGCTACTTTCTTGATCATTACATCACTAGAGAGGTTCGCAGATGAGATGTACTTGTTCAGAGAGGACCAGAATCTGATTCTTTATTATCTCATTACCTGTGCCTTCCTTAGATATTCTGAAGATAGCCCCATGGGCTACCCTATCAATCACTAGATGTAGAGGTGTGAGATCGGTTATGCCCTCAGTTGGGCACGTTCTCCTAGCGTCAATGATACACACACAGGCAAGCCTCTGTACTTTATCGAGCACCCCATATGTCTCATAGGTCTCATAATCAAGACTTACATCCATCGCAGCATTTTGGTCTACAACCCCAATTTTTTTAGCTTGAATTCAGGAATAACAATAATTGAAAGAAGTAACAATGAAAGCATGTGTCAAAAGATACATTTTACAGAAATAAGTATTCAACCGAATACGAAGCTTCCGTGTGTTCTCTAGTACCCGGAATTGTAATTGTCGATGGTGTAGAATTACTACAATGTGTGCACCAAATATCATGAAAATATTTCGGGTGGTTAGTCAGTTATGAAATGCAAACACGTGCAATGCGAGGTTCAGAAGATAGTCGACACGAGGTTATTGAGCTGTTCCAAAACATAAACCGTAGTTTATAAATTCGAAAATGCAGGATACTTTTTCGCGGATTCGAAGGCATATAACATGATTATGGAATATTATGAAAATATTCTGCGTGGTTCGTAAGTTATGGTAACTCAAAGAAATCAGACAACTTGATGAAATAACCTGTATTTTGTAATGAAACTTAGCCATAAAATATAGTATATTCGGAAACCTCTAGAATTGCTTTAATCATCGTCCAATTTTTTTCAATAAGTAAACTTCCCACCCTAAGATTAATCCCTTTGCACAGGCAATATTTTGTATTCTTAAATATTCGAGAATTTAGTTAAAAAGAGCAAAACTAGCGTACTTTCTAGTTTAGGCGAACGTAAACATTTTTATTTGTTTCTCATTTGTAAACGTCAGTTTCCAAAACACAATATTAATCAAGGAAGTTTATTTTATCAAGTCACTAACTTGTAAAATTGACAGTTAACTTGTAAAATTTTTACAAGTTAGTAGTATTATTTACAATGAAAGTTGTCAAGTACTTGCTTTTAATTTCATTCATCCTTCTAATTTCAGAGTTCCTGGAACAAATATATTTCTCAATAAACGTTCTCAAACTATTCAAAAACGATATTCGTACCTTGTTTTATTCGTATCTATTTGTTTTCTTTTTCACGTACTTGCTTCTAATTTCATTTATCCTTCTAATTTCATCGTTCCTGGAACACATATTTTACTAATAAACTATCACTAACTGGTAAAATTGACAGTTAACTTGTAAAATTTTTACAAGTTAGTAGTATTATTTACAATGAAAGTTGTCAAGTACTTGCTTTTAATTTCATTCATCCTTCTAATTTCAGAGTTCCTGGAACAAATATATTTCCCAATAAACGTTCTCAAACTATTCAAAACGATATTCGTACCTTGTTTTATTCGTATCTATTTGTTTCTTTTCACGTACTTGCTTCTAATTTCATTTATCCTTCTAATTTCATCGTTCCTGGAACACATATTTTTAGTAATAAACGTTATAAAAGTATTAAAAAAAGATATTCATACCTTGTTTCATTTGGATCTGGCCTTTTTCGTCAGAAATTAGCAAATATTCTCGAACGACTTCCCTCTCGTAAAGCCACAGACAGTTGTCATAATTTTCCGATGTCATAAATAATCATAAATAGCTTACGACATTTGCGACAAATTATTGAGATTTTTTTGGAATTTATCTCACCTTTTTACAAACGAGAAACAAATAAAATATAAAACAATACACGCCAAGGTAACGGGTTTTACTGGCTCAAGGAGTTAACTGACTCGCCTGCGGCTCGTCAATTATATCCTCCATTCGCCAGTAAAAACCCTCTTACCTTGCTAGTAATGTTATACAGGGTTGGGATAAAGTTCGGCACCAAATTAATATCTTTAAAACGGAACGGACGATAATTTTGAAATTTGGCAGCTGAGTGTAGTGGATCACAGTGCATTTGATGAGCATATTTTCATTAATGAGATACTTCCGGTTTAACCGGAAATGACCCAAAATTTTTTTATTTAAATGGGACACCCTGTATATTTCTGCAGATTCTGAAAGAGCACTTTGTTTCGGATCTGTCCATACCAGGTTCCATGTAAAAATTATCTGTAAAAAGAAGAATTGAGACAACGGATTCTTCATGAATGTGCATTAATACATAGAGAAGTCTTGAGAAAAAATACTCAAGAATTTGTTAATAGACTGGCATATTGTCAGGAGGTGAACGGCAAGTACTTCGAACAATTAAAATGATTTTTTTAAAATTATTTTTAATAAATTTTTTCTACTAGTAAAGTAATTTCTTCCTTTTATAG
Source organism: Propylea japonica (assembly GCA_013421045.1). Lineage (NCBI taxonomy): Eukaryota > Metazoa > Arthropoda > Insecta > Coleoptera > Coccinellidae > Propylea > Propylea japonica. Next base: position 3,010,659 of record CM024246.1, read on the forward strand.
ATTCTCATAAAAAATACGTCATGAAAAGCAGAAAGAGTTATCTACTACAAAGTATTCGTTTTATTTCTCACTATTGATACAAATAACAACGATTTATTTATTTGAATGGATTTTTTCTCAAACGTACAAAAAGACATTTAAAGAGAATTTTTACATGGAACCCGATATGGACAGATCCGAAACGAGGTGCACTTTCAGAATCTGCAGAAATATACAGGGTATCCCATTTAAATAAAAAAAATTTTTGGTCATTTCCGGTTAAACCGGAAGTATCTCATTAGTGAAAATATGCTCATCAGATGCATTGTGGTCCATTACACTCAGCTGCCAAATTTCAAAAATATCGCCCGTTTCGTTTTAAAGATATTAATTTGGTGCCGAACTTTATCCCAACCCTGTATACTATTGGGAGAACATAAACACAAATATGTTATCTTCACTTTTCAGTATTGTTTACGGTATCTTCTTCTTTCTCTATCTACGGAGATAATAAGGCTGTGGTTTTCTAACTCAAATATTTAATTGCTTCACAAAAAATCTTTTTTTATCTATTCCACAACTCACCTTGAACTGAAGCTCGCTGACCTCCCCTAGGAAGCTCCTCAGAAAGAGATGCTCTGAACATGTTAAATATGAATACTCAAACATTTAAATTTTATTTGACATTGAAATCCTTCCTTTGTTTCAAGACGTGGCACTTTTTTTAATTTTAACTCGTGAAAGAAAAATCATTGCCTTCTACAATTGTAATATAAATAACTATTCTAAACTCATACACTGTGTAACGATCTTGGCGATCACTATTCAGAAGGTTAAACGATATTGAAACCTGATAAAATGGAGCACGTTGGTGTGAGATAAATAAGAAATTCACTGCAGTATTTAATCATCAGATGAAAGTTATGTGGACAACATCGTTATTGTAATTTTTTATTAACCTTTCATGAAGATGAATCTTTTTGTTATCAAAACACGAAATAATAAATCTCTGCATGAATTCAAAGTAACTGAAGTAGGTATATATTCTTTCTAGACTCTGTGGATACAAACAAAATCGCAGATAATGAGCCGGAAAATTCAGACTCAACAGAAACTCAGCATAATGAATCAAAGCTGAACCAGAGTATGAATATGCGCTCGGGGTGATTATCTTGACGAACCATAATTTAATTGTCTGGAATAATCAAATAACCTCTTCTATCAGCTTCAGTGAACAGATTCGGTAAAATTTATTTCTACCATATTCCAACTTTGAATATATTCGCTTAGTTCGGTTTTCTAAACTACTCGTAGTTTCACTTTCATCTTTCAGCTCGGTCATATTTACGAGAATGCTCTTTGAGCGCTCATTCTACTTAAACGAGTGCTATGTCGTTTCGCCCAAAGGTCTGTTATTTTCGAATTTTGAGCCGAAAATGGTCTCAAACTATAGGGTTCGACTCCCTGATGAAGAATCTGTCGTCAAACTTAATTTTGTCCATGGGGCCGGCCGTCCGGCTGTCTAGCCATTAGCATGATAGCTTTCGAAGAGATTGTCCTAGAGACTTGAAATTTTTAGGGTTTGGTGTCCAATTGCCTCGATTAAGTTCGTTAACCAGACAAATCGTTCCATCAAGTACCTATGGCATTGGGAATTTTGGTTCCGCAATATCTCAGACAAAACGAAACCAATCTAAATGAAATGTTGCGCCCAAATGCAAGATGCTCATCTAATAAGCCTCATGCATAATTTGATGGCCATAGTGTGAACAAAACCATAGAAAATGCAATTGGAATATTGAAAAGAAGAAACTTCATTTTTCCATGAAAAATATCCGATTCGGGTGAAATTTATTTCATGAATGGAGATCGATATACTGAATGTTTATCCAAAATTGCGTGGCTATAGTGATAACAGAACCATAGAAAATTCAATTAGGATATTTAAAAGAAGAATCTTTATATGTATTTCCATAAAAGGATATTCGATTCGAGTAAAATTTTTTTTAATGAAAATTAATTGATATACTGAATACTCATGCAAAATTTTGTGGCCATAGTGTTAATAGAACCTCAGAAAATTTATTCGGAATATTGAAAGAAGAATCTTCATATTTCCATAACAGATTATCCTATTCGAGTGAAATCACCATCAGAACCATAAGATTTATTTTTTTCAATTCATATTTTTTACATATTTTATTTTATGAAAATTTTCCAGAATATTATGGCAATTGTGCTGAGATTCTGCATTTATATATTTGGTATCAGTCCCATTTAGAAATCTGAGGTAATAGTCTTATGGTCCAATCAATGAAAAAGCGCTCAAAGGCTCTTGTTCGGGTCTTTTCTTAAATTTGTTATTGTTGCTCTGGATCCAGTAGTATCTTTATAACACTGAAATAAAAATTTTACAATACCTTCTCACAGTAAATTTCAAAATACAGGGATCGCATAAGTCAGGCAACGCTCTCGAAATTTCGACATATGTCCGGCAACGCTCATAAGTCTGGCAACGCTGTCGAAAAAGATCGACCCTGAGCATGTTCGTGCGTCAGATAGTTGTGTCCATAGATAAATAAGAGTTTATTTATCTATGGTTGTGTCTGTGTGCTCGTCGAATAGACACGTTTTCAAAAAAAGAATTAAACCTGCCTGGGGTGTGTGTGTGGGCAGGTATCCATGCTGGAGGTCTCGTGGGTCCGTACTTTTTTGAGGGTCACGTGACGGGACAAAGTTATCTGGAAATGCTCGAAGATTTACGTGGACAAATGTACAACGATCCAACACTGGCGAACATCCGTCATTTCATGCAGGATGGAGCTCCGCCGCACTACGCGTTATGTGTGCGGGAGTACCTTAATGTTCATTTTGGAGAATGGATAGGCAGACGAGGAATCGTTGAGTGGCCCGCACGATCATGTGACCTAACACCCTGTGATTTTGTTCTGTGGGGCCTTCTCAAGGAGCGCGTTTTCGCGTTGCCTGACTTATGCATAATTTTGATACCAGCTGCTCTAGGTTTCATAAAAATAAGCCTAACTTCTCAGAAAAAAATTAAAAATAAACAATTGTCTAGTTTCAACTGACTGTATTGAGAAAAAAATGTACTACGTAAGTTTGGCATGTTTTGTCAAAAGTTTGCGCATTTAGTAAGGATTCCAAAATGGTATAATACTGGTAAATTGAAGTTCAAATTCAAATGCCTTTGAATACAATGTTTCTTCAACTGCTTTCCAGTAAGTCTGGTGAACGAGACGGCCACGGGATTGGACCGGAACGTTCCATCCATCTTCCGAAGAAAACATGTTTCCAGAAAAAAAAATTCCAGAGAAATTTCTCCTGAAAATTTTTTTCTGGAAAAATTATTTTATCTGGAAATTTTTTTTTCTGGAAAGATGGATGGAACGTTCCGGTCCAATCCCGTGGCTGTCCTACTGGAAAGCAGTTAAAGAAAAGGTGTATTCAAAGGCAATCGAAAGCGAATTTGAACTACGACAGCTACAATTCACCAAGTATTATACCATTTTGGAATCCTTACTAAATGCGCCAACTTTGACAAAACATGCCAAACTTGCTTATTACATTTTTTTCTCAATACAGTCAGTTGAAACTAGGCAATTGTTCATATTGATTTTTTTTCTGAGAAGTTAGACCTATTTTATGAAACCTAGAGCAGCTGGTATCAAAATTTTGATTACAGTTTAGACAAGCATTATTCAGGGTTACACACCAAAAAAAAGTTGGAAAAAGTTGATATTTGAGGCAACAGGAGTGAAAAAAATGTCACAAGATGTGGAATTTTGCATGTTTTTTTAAATGCCTATTATTTTTAAATCATGCACCTTATATGTTTCTCTATTTTTTTGACAACCAGCATTACTTGCCTTTTCACCCGGTTCCGGGTTGACGTCGAGTGTTGGGACACTACACTCTGTATAATAAAATGTAACATTTTGAGATGCAGGGTATTTGAATTGAAAAACAAAATATTTCTGAGATCCTTCCCTTCTAGAATCGGGTGCATGCTGCAACCTTTAAATGATCTCATTCGCACACCTTCAGAAGCTTGAAGTTATGTGTTAGGAATATATAGAAAGCTTTAAATGCCGAATGTAGTCGCTATATCAATGAAACACCCCCACATTTATTCAATAACTTCATTGAAAATCTGAAAAGAGTACTGCATAATGCATATACCAGCATTAGAAATTTTATTTTATGTATAATTCTCAAAAATCTTCGATAATTTCAATACCTGCTACAGAAAACCATGTTTTATTGAACACTGATTTCTTGCGGTATTTTTGAAACACACTTTATATCAATTTGTATTGTATTAAGGAGTGATTGGAATAAAAAGATCAAAATCTGGTCATCTGCACAGGCGACATAATATGCCTGTATTGAAAAATTCGAGAAAAGCCCTGAGCAGGAGCTTTTGAGCGCTCGTTGTTTGTTGCAGCAATAAGACTATTACCTCAGAATTTTATATGGGATTTGAGATTGATACCAAATATATAAACGCGGATTATTGAGCAAAATTGGAATAATATTCTAGAAATTTTTCAGAAAATAGATATGAAAAATAAATAATTACAAAAATTAATTTCTATGATTCTGATGATGCGATCCTCTTGAAATTTTGGATGAACATTAAGTATATCAGTTCTGATTCACAAAATGAATTTCACTTGATTGGATTGAAATTTATATGGTTCTATTAAAACTATGTTCACGAAATTTAGAATGAGCATTCAGTATATCGATCTTCATTCACAAAATATATTTGACTCGAATCGGATATTCTGTTATGGAAATATAAAGATGCTTCTTTAAATATTCCAATTGAATATTTAAAGGTTCTGTTAACACTATAACCACAAAATTTTCTTAAAAATTCAGTGGGTATATCAGTTACATTCAAAAAAATTTTATTTGAATCAGATATCCTTCTATGAAAATATGTATAAAGACTCTTCTTTTCAATATTCCAATTGACTTTTCTATGGTTCTGTTAACACTATGGCCACGAAACTTTGAAGGAACATTCAGTATATCGTTCTCCATTCACAAAATAAATATCACTCGAATCGAACATCTTCTTGTGGAAATATAAAGTTTTTCGTTTCAATATTCTAATTGAATTTTTTATGGTTTTGGTCACACTATGGCCACAAAATTTTTCATAAGGCTTTTTATAAGCATCTTGCATTTGGCTGTAATATTTCATTTCAATATGGTTTCGTTTTGTTGTGATATTGAGGACCAAAAATTTTAATGACAATATTTTATGGAACACCCTGTACGATTTGGTTGGTTAACGAACTCATCCTGAAAATGGCAAGTCTCTAGGACAATCTTTTCGAAAGTTATTTTTCTACCGGACGGCCCCGCAGACAGAATTGAATTTGACCACCAATTCGTCATCAACCCTATCGTTAGAGACCATTTTCGGCTCAAAATTCGAAAATTACAGACATTTGGGCAAAACGATATAGCACTCGTTTAAATAGAACGAGCCCTCAAAAATCAACAATGGTTATGCTGCAAACGTTTTCATAATGGTAAAACGGTAAACCCCAAAACTCTACAGATTTCAGTCTCATATTTAGTGAAGTTTAATTAAGTTGTCTTCCTGCATCTAATTCCATGAAATAACCGCCAGAATTTGGGTTCATAAGTTTAATTCAATAAGGAAGACGTCTTGTCGCCTGAAGTAGATCAACTTTGAACTTCTCTATTCGTTCTCACCCGGTTTGAAAGGGGTTGCAGCAACCTGACCTAATTAACTCTTCATACATTCGGTTTAGGGCGTTAAATTTCACCTCGACCGGTCAGCAGATTTCTGCAATGTAAGCGGAACTGTAAACCTCTTCCTACGCAAATAATACCGAAGTAATTAGTGAACATAAATGTGCCTACTGCCTACTTCAGTGTTATTATTTCTTCAATACGCACAGAGTACAAACATTTGAAATATCAAATTCATTAGCTGCAGATTCTGTCGTTAAGTTCCGAAAATATTCAGAAATAAATTCCAATGGTTTCGGTCTTATTGAACCGACTATGCCAGAAAAGAACTCAATTCTGAGTTTTGTACTACGCAATTTTTTCCGATCAGAATTCATGAGCATAATTTAAAAACGGAATCAAAGATGAAAAAACTCCGGATCTGTTCACTAATTTTGCATACTGTACTGGAAATAAGCTCGTAAATATCAAACATTGTACATTGCATCCTTTTTCCTGCATTCAAGGATTGTTATATTTATTTTATCGATTCTACACATAAGTAACTGTAAGTTTTAAACTAATAACTTTATTTAATATACCCTTCTGGCCAAAGGTCATCTTGAAGATACTATGGTTTAATTTTTTAAAATGGCAAGACAGGGTTTTTTCAACAGAGGTTTTTCCTTGATCTCTGGTATCACACGTAAAATAGTATGGTACTTAGTTCTGTACTAGCCTCAACGGCCCTGAAAGGGTATAACTTTCCTGACGAAAATGAGTCGCTCTCGTCTGACTGGACTGTCCAGATTCCTTCTCGTCCACAATAACCTTGTAAACCGAATCGTGACTCGTCCGAAGAAATTACATTGCGCCATTGTGATTAAGTCAGAATTAGTGGTGTTCTGCCCATTGCCGACAGCTCTTAGCTTTATGTCTAGGTGATGCCATAACTACTCAAGGTCTTCTTGATCCTAAATTTGGAGAATGCAATCGTCTTCTTATGGTACTGGTTAATACTACCGTCTATATGTTCTCAAAAATTGACTTCGAAGGACTGTTACCATTCGATTCCTTCGAGTTGAATGAATAATCAAACGTGTTTAGATCTGGTGGTCCGACGAAGCTTCTTGGGGTATATTCCGTAAATTAACCGATGCAACCAGACCGGTCGATAAAATTTTGACTACGGTTATTTTGGTTGAAATTGATTTACGGAACGCATTTCGGTTGCTGTTTGACTATTAAGGTTCTCAACAAGTTGAGAGTTGATAGGTCCTGTTAGTAAGAATTCTCAGATATTGTCAACATCGAGACGCGTTCTTTTTGTCCATAAATTGATTGCTATGTATGACTAAAAAATATTATTTTCCTTATTAATGAATGGAAGGAAAAGCTGGATTCCATACTGACGAAGATCAGAATACCTCAGACAATGTGAATTTTGTGGCAAGATCCAACTTTACAGACAAAATACTAGTCTGGTGTATGATTTCTGAAAGCAGATTCAACTCACAATCTTACAATGGTCGTAGACCTGTAGACCTTCTTATTTGAAAATGTTTATCTAATCGAATAACTTCAATTACTTTTGGGAATATTTGTGATATTTTGGAAAGTTGATTTTTCAAAAAGTAGCCGTTCAAGAGCGATTTTGGCGGGGTTGCCAAATGTTCGCTAGAATGTTGAATGGTATTGAAGAAAATGTTGTTAATAGCTCAAATAAAATTTCAATTTGATGATTTTCAATATTTTTATTTATTACATAAATTATTCACTCCAAAACATAACCAATACCAAAACAATTTGATTTCCATGCATTTCGAATTTCGAAAAAATACCTGTGTGTCTAGCATAAACGCAAAACCAATGATATTTGGGAATACCTCAGAATTTTTATGGATGCCCATTTCTGATGAGTGTAAAATGATATCTTTTATGAGGAAAATAATGAGTTTAATTTTATTTATTCTTCATGTTTAGCCCTCTAGAGATCAGAAAATTGTTCCAGTTAGAATGTTTGCCTATTGTACCAACCAAAAGTTAATCAATATGATACCTGTTGTGGTACGATATCGATATCGACAGTAGTTTTAATTCTATGATTGCAGATTTGAAAATTATCTTCAGATAAATGTTGCTTACTGACTGAAGAATTTTCTCGGATCGGTAACTTAAGCCTCAATTACATTCAGCCCCTGCTACTGCTGCTCGCGTTGTCGGCAATAATTCCCAAAATACTGCTGCAGCAGTATCGAGGGCAGCGAGCATTCACACTCTGCCGCTGCATTGCTCTCGCGATCACCAATCGGCAATGACGGACGAAAAAATTGCAGCCTTGGAGTTTTGTTTCGTTGATTTATACATGATGTCCAGGAGATTAACGTCAACAATTTTTTTTTAATTCCTCAGACCGGTGGCTATCCAAAAATATCCCATGCGATTTTATGGAGTTCTCGAGTTATGAATCTTTGAGTGTTTTTTAAATGTATTTAGCAGTTCTTATTTTTTTAACATGATCTTCCTTACTGTTGATTCGACAATTAAAATATTCAGCTATCTGAAGTATCTGCAAGTTACCCAAAATAGCTTAAAAGCTATATTTTCAGTTCTCAGTAGGATGTCCGCAAATTTCATTTTCAATTTAGAAATACAGAAAGGTGTCTTTTTTAGGTTTTGGCTACATTTGAACACTTCGCGGAGTCCTGTGCTACAAGAGTCAATGAAAAAAAGGTACTTTTTTGTTGTAATCAGCCTTGAAAGGCGGATGGTTTTAAAATCATTGAATCCTGATGAAATTAATTCACTCTTTTAATTCTTTTTTTTTTAAATGGGATTTTAAATTTTTTTCGAAAATATTTAGGGAGCATGAGGCAGCACGAGGAAGGAGCAGCGGAAGGGAGCAGTGAAGTGTAATGATTACATTCTCATATACAGGGTGTCTGGTGAGGAATGGGACAACGTTTAGGTGGTGATGAGGGATGTCTCAAGGAGTGAGAAAATGCCATTTGAAATCATCTGAGGTACATGGTTCCTGATATACAGGGGGTTTCAGAAAAAATTAGGAAATTTCAAATGACCATAATTCAGGAAATATAAGAGCTAATCCGATGATTTTTCTCATGAACAATGATAAAGTGAGTACGAATCTGTTTGAACGAAAAATTCGAAATAAAATCAGATCCGGACTCAGAATTTAGTTCTTCTGAAATTAGGTAAAAACAACACCCTGTATGCGGTTTTCAATTTTTTGACTTCAGATTCTGAGAGAGCAGGAAAAATACATTCAAACTCAACTCTCATCCCGAATGGCACAAATTTTCCCGCTTCCTATGACCATTCGAATGTCAATCTTCCGATTTTCGCTCCTTACATATTATTTTCTCGACATTTCAGAAACATGAGATCTCAGATAGTTACTAATAAGTAAAAAAAAGATCATAAGCGAATCAAAATTTTTATAAAAATTATCAAAAATGCGAAATTTGGAAAATTTATAATTAATTCTTCAAATATGAAATGAAAACCACCAACTTCTACACATTTATCTGCTCTTTTCATTAAGTTCAAAACTGCTTTCCTTATCACATTCGGGTTGTTTGTTATTTCGTCACATGCGTCTATTATGCGCTGAATTAATTGTTTCCTTGTATTTATTTCTCGCCCGTACATCATAGTTTTAAGGTGTCCCCAAAGGAATAATATAACGGTGTCATGTCGGGGGACAGAGGTGGCCATGCTCTTGGACCACCACGACCTATCCATCTATTTAGATAGACCTCGTTCAAATGATTTCTCACTAAATTGAGAAATGTGGGGGTGCTCCATCATGCTGGAAGATAAGTCCTCTTTGATTAATATTCCCTAATAAATTAGGAAGAACATTCATAAGGAAATCTCTATAAATTTCTCCGGTGAGTCTTTCTTCGAAAAAAATGAGGACCTATTTAATTATTATCATAAACTGAGCACCACACATTAACACTGAAACGTTTCTGTGATTGTCTTTGTACGACAACGAAAATCGGAAGATTGACATCGAAGGGCCATAGAAGGAGGGAAAATTTGTGTCATTCGGGATGACAGTTGAGTTCGGAAGTATTTTTCATGCTCTCTCAGAATCTGAAGTCGAAAAAATTGAAAACCGCATACAGGGTGTTGTTTTTACCTAATTTCAGAAAACTGAAATTTCTGAGTCCGGATCTGATTTTATTTCGAATTTTTGTTCAAACAGATTCGTACTCACACTATCATTGTTCATACGAAAAATCATCGGATTAGCTCTCATATTTCCTGAATTATGGTCATTTGAAATGTCGAGAAAATAAAATGTAAGGAGCGAAAATCGGAAGATTGACATTCGAGGGTCATAGAAAGCAGGTAAAATTTGTGCCATTCGAGATGACAGTTGAGTTTGAATGTATTTTCCTGCTCTCTCAGAATATGAAGTCAAAAAAATTGAAAACCGCATACAGGGTGTTGTTTTTACCTAATTTCAGAAAAAATAAATTTCTGAGTCCGGATCTGATTTTATTTCGAATTTTTCGTTCAAACAGATTCGTACTCACTCTATCATTGTTCATACGAAAAATCATCGGATTAACTCTTTTATTTCCTGAATTATGGCCATTTGAAATTTCCTAATTTTTTCGAAAACCCCTGTATATCAGGAACCATGTACCTCAGATGATTTCAAATGGCATTTTCTCACTCCTTGAGACATCCCTCATCACCACCTAAACGTTGTCCCATTCCTCACCAGACACCCTGTATATAATATATTACATATATTGCCGATTTCCCTGCTCAATTCCCTGCTCCCTGCCGTGGAAGTGAGCTGAGTTTAATTGGGGTGTTGGACAGCAAAGGAAGTAAGAAATCGATAATAATCGGAGAACATGTGATACAAAAGTATCCGAATGATGTCAACTCAGAACAGATAAATTAAGGTTGTTTTCAACATTCTGAGGCGAGTTGAGAAGAATGAACGTATGCATCATTCGATGGGATGCTAAATCTGTGTGGACGTAATGATGTGAATAATAAAGTCAAACTCAAGCGCTTAGGCTTTATTCAGTGCTTTACATAATAAGTCAAAGGGCAGTCCCACAGTGGCTGAAATTGAAAAAAGAAAGATGTTTTCACTTTGCGCTGTTTGAATTCTGACTTCCTCCATTTGTTCGCACTCCGTCAGCAAAGGGGTTCACACATCCCGACCCAATTAACTCTACATATATTTCAGCTAATTGTGTTAAATGTCGCCTCTGGTGGACAGTAGCTCTGCCACGTTGGAGCAATTATGTGTCCCCATGTAAACTACTATTACCAAGGAACTACGTAAATTATTTCGATAATAGGTTACGAGCAGTTCTGGACAAGGATCGGAGGACCAATATAACCTTACAATGACTTCGATGTAGTCAGAGTGCGATTTATTGAGAGATTTCGTGGTTTTTTTTATACTTCAAACTTTTATTTCTATTATGTTGACTGATGTATATAATTTCATCTTAATTGTTTTCATGATCAGATCAAATATTCTTAATATCAGGTAAATATTCCATCCCTTTGAATGGTAGTGAGCTGTGGTAGCAAGGAAGGACCTACCATTTTTGAAATTCACGTTTCTTCCGATGAATTGAAAAGTTGATGTGAAAATAAATTCGAATCTACAATTAAAAAAGTGATATTTTTCAGCACTTTGTGATAAAAGTGAAACACTTGATTATTTCGATTCAAGATGAATTGATGATTTTCATGAAACTACATTAAAATTCGATCACGAAGAGCTTCGAAATAGAGCAAATTCAGGTTCGGAATTTTTAGACTTTTTCGATGTTATCGGGTTAGCCATGATATTATAACGGATAATTAGCAGCTAGCACAAAAGTTGATATGTCATTCAAAAGTACATTAAATGAGGTATTTTTTACTGAAGCGTGTACATAATCATTAATATTTCATCGAAGGAACCATTGAAAAAATAGGACTGGTTGTGTTAACTTCAGAATTCTGATATTCTTCTCCTTACCATGCCTGCCATAAGAGAGAGTTTTCTGCACACAGCGAATTCATTGCCGTTTCCGAATATTGGGTAAAATTTGATGAGACTTGGTACAAGGAAAACTGAATAATGATCATTTTAGACAAAAAACTTGAAATTTTTTGTGAAATCAAGAAATGTAGAATTGAACAATAACCGTCAACAATTCGGCCATGTGTTATATGACATTTTTTGTTGCAAATCACTTCTATAATCACCCCTCGAAGTTTGTCCACTTTCAAAGTAGACACCCTGTATAATAACAAACCTTATAACATCGTTTGCCTTAAATACATAGTTAGGGATTTTTATTTTTGTTTTATGTATTGTATTATGTTAGCTCTCAATTTCAAAAGAATATATTGATATGGATAGATTATTTAGTTAAGAGTTTATAGTAGGCAGGATTTAAAAATTAAGATATGTTACTATGGAAGTGTTTAGTCAGTCAGAAAGAAATAAATTAGAGAAAAGTCACGAAATTTTTTCACTAGAATCCACCCTGAAAAGAATCTCATAATTCAATAAAAATTAATATAAGAAATTGTATGGGTCGTACAATTTCATAAATCAATATAAATTAAAACTAAATCAAATAAGAAATACACGATTCCATATCAATTGGCGCCCAACGTGGGGCTGGAGTTCTATACCTTTTCAACTTCAAATTGAGACTAATCACATTCATATTGGGATTAAGCAAATTCAAAATGACATTAAGCAACTTCAAAATGGTAAACACAATCGAATTGAGATTAAACAAATTCAAAATGAGAATAAGCAACTTCAAAATGGTAAACACAATCGAATTGAGAATAAACACATTCAAAATGAGACTAATCAATCTCATATTGGGAATATACATTTCCACTTGAATTTGATACTGATCTACAGGATGCGTAAGATTTGAGGGGGTGATTCCTCATATCATTTTATGAAAAAAAGTTTCCATAAATAATGTAGGTCCTGAAATGCATTTTTTCCAAGATGAATGGTGTTGAAGTTTTACTTAAAAACTAAATAAAATATGTGTACACCGCTGAGAAATTTCTTACAATTATTTTTGAATTCTTCGTTCAATTTGTAGTTAAACCTTTTACCTCTTGTTCGTGCGGGGCGCCGTTTTTATGTAAGAAAATAAAACATCTTTACGCTTATTTGTCGTCACTTTAACACATAGTATGAGGGCTCAACGTTGAGATGTTTTTATTTTTTTTTAATAAACGGTGCCCCACAGGAAAAAAGGCAGAAAACATTTTGTCACAAAGTAAATTCAAATATATTGTTAGTTTGAAATATCTTAGTGGCGTAGGTACCACTTATTTCGGCAGTTTTTAAGTAAAATTTCAACACCCTGTATCTTGAAAACAATGCATTTCTGGACCTACATTTGTTGTAACTTTTTTTCATTAAATAATGTGAGAAATGGCCCCTTAAATCTTTCGCATCTATTCAAAAACACCCTTTATATTGTCAAAATCATTTGTATACAGCATAAATCTGCTTTTAAACATTCGCTGCTTCCGATTCTTTAATGTAACGCGACATAGTTATATACAGAACACACAAAATGATCTGATGAATACCTTTATTATTTGACAATATTTTTGGAGTATCAAAGTCAAGTGGAAATGTCAGTTCCCAATATGATAATGATTACTCCCATTTTGAATGTGTTTATTCCCAATTAGATTGTGTTTACCATTTTGAAGTTGGTTAATGTCATTTTGAATTTGTTTAATCTCATTTGAATGTGACTAGTCTCAATTTGAAGTTGAAAAGGTATAGTAATGGAAAATAATATAATGGAAATGATATTTGAAAAATTGGAAAAATGGAAAGAGAATGGAAAAGAAAATGGATGAAATATTCGAAAGAATGGAAAAGATAATGGATAAATTATTTGAAAGAATGGGAGAGAGAAAAGAAAGCGAAATACAAAATAATGCTGAGGGGAACAAACTTGCAAATGAAAATCTTAATGAAATTAATTTGGGAAAATTAACCGATACAGAAGTGGTAGAAATGGACAATAATATTGTTGATCCAGATTGCAATGTGGTGTTAGTTGAAAGGCCTGTTCATAGTATGGTACTTTTTGATGAACAAGAAATGGAAATAAGTGAAGTTTCAGAAAATGATGAAGATCTAGAAATTGTTGAAGAAGTCTATGACAAACCTATAAAAAAAATCATAAAGAGATCATTCATCAGACAATCGAAGGAATTACAAAGGGAATTTGATGGGAATTTCATCCAAATGAGGGGAATTGCATATATTATGGATATAAGAGTATCAAATAGATTGAGAAAAAAAATATTTCAAAATAATTTTATTTATATGAAGACCAAAGAAGAACTAGCAGTGCAATTTGAAATTTATTTCCATTTTGCCAAATTTTATTCGAAATTTAGCAAAATGCAAATAAATTGAGGGGAATTGATATGGATAGATTATTTAGTTAAGAGTTTATAAGTAGGCAGGATTCAAAAATTAAGACATGTTACTATGGAAGTATTTAGTAAGTCAGAAAGAAATAAATTAGAGAAAGTCACGAAATTATTTTCACTAGAATCCACCCTGAAAAGATCTCATAATTCAATAAAAATTAATATAAGAAATTGTATGGGTCGTGCAATTTCATAAATCAATATAAATTTAAACTAAATCAAATAAGAAATACACGATTCCATATCAATATATATATATACATAGTGTACAGAAAAAGGTAGCATCTTTGCTTTTTTTCTGTACACTATATATTCAAGGCAAACGATGTTGTAAGATTTAGATTAGTTAGTATAATGGTGGTACTCACCTGATGTAGTTAATATTTGACGTTGTGTAGACAAATGAATTTTAACGGAAATAAAGTGTTTAACGTCTATCATAATATAGGGAATTTCCGTCAAGTACCTAAAGACCTAAACAACCAAAGATTTAAAAATATCACTGACACGAATTTATGCATCGTTTTGATATTTTCATTTCAATACTGTATGTATTAAGTTTAACTGGACTTATTCATGTTGAAAGTGAGAAAATGTAAGATTGTTATTGGATTCAAAGAAAAATATTCTTCCATTTGCCTCGTGACTGACAACCGAAAAATCAAATCAATGAGTTCTTTTTACTTATCTTCGATAACTGAGGCACTATCGAAGTGTAGGTATAAACAAAATCGATCAATAATACTTCACTGGAAATATCATTTCGGCTATTTCCATTATATTTACACCTTCAGTCCAACATTTGCCAGCTTACGTCAGGAACACTTTGAATATATTTTGAAAAGTTAACTATTTCATCACTTTTTGAAGGTGTTTGTCATTTTTGACAATTCTCAGAAAACAAGAATCGATTACTTTGATATATAATCAGTGCCCTTTCACCGGTAAGACCAACATAGGCCATGGCCCAGGATTTTAGGGGCGGCAAATTTTCGGTGAATTGAAAAAATTTCTTCAATACTCTACGAAAATGTAGAAAAAGCCATCTTTGAAAATTTCTCACATTTGATTTGATAAAGTAAGCGAAGCAATACGGAAAGTTAATATTTGTATAGATGAAGTAGTCTTATATTATGAGTCATTGGTTTATTTTATCGTAGGATAAAGAGATCAATTTGATCGATTTGAGGAAAGAGCGAAAATCAATTCTGGATTCGTGAAATATCGAAGTGAAGAAAGAAGAGCCACAACAATAACTGTTCCTGCTGATGACAATCGAGTAGGACTGTTTTGAGTGGGAGGGAAAACTGGCTACAAGGGTTTTGCTGCGAAGTTCTCCTTCTTGTTAAAATTGCAATCGATTAGTTCTGAAGAATTAGGAGTGGCGGTTACTAATCTCATCTCTACTTTTCCTGACAATTTAGATTGAAAAACTGCACGATGAATGTTTGCACTTCAAATCCTACTTAGCTCAGTTAGAACAACCTCCAAAAACTCTACACAAGATGAGTACCTTCATTAAAAGTGATGAAAGCTTAGTGCAAGTGTTTCCTTATATCGATATGACAATTTGAATGTTTTTATGCATTTTTGCAACGAACTGTTCAGCATAGAGGTCGTTTTCAGCATTGAAGCGAATTTTATCGTATTTGCGAACTAGCATGTCTCAAGAGCATTGAATTCTGGCCGTTTTGTGCATTGATGCTGAGTCTCGAAGAAGTGTTTCAACAATTGGCTGAAAAGAAAGCATGAAGAAAACCATTTTTAGTTTGATGATGAAAACTGTAATTTTTTACTGTGAAATATACACTCTGAAACATTAGATTGTTTCATTTCCAGATAGAAAATTGTCTTTATCAATTTCAGCGAAAATCGCGTATTTAGAAAATTTGAATTTTTTAAATTCTCTTTACTTAGAGGGAGCGAATTATTTTTGGCCCAAGGAAGGAAAAGAGTTTGATCCGGCCCTGTTTATGATCCAGCCATAAGAAGATCGATTTAAGTTCATGAGAACTGAATAAATCAAGAATAGATCCTCATTTGCTACCACAGTCCACTACCATACGGACGGATGGATATTTAACTACTTTGAAATAACTACCATAAAATAATATTACTCGAACAACTAGAAAATTTTAAAAATAAAGACAACCAATTTTACTTAATGATAATATAGAATTTGACAGAAGAAGCATTTTCAAACTCCTAGATTCTTAAAAAACAACAATAAATAAAATTCAAAAAATTCCCGCCACCAATAGACCACCTAAAATAACATATTAGACATCACATTTCGCACATATCCTATAGTTCCATATTCAGTTGACATTCCCACAAGAAAGATATATCGGTTATAAGGTTGATAGAATTCAAAAATTTTAACAATTCTGACAAAGGAGGACCATTTTTAATGTTTTTAAACAGTTTTTGTTCATTTTAATTCAAGACAGTAAGTTGCATACTCTCGCCTAAATAAATACATGTTTTACATTTGTATACTTTCAGCTGGCCTGATGATGGAATAATTCCGAAATCGATAGCCGAAGATTTCAATAAACAGTAATAGTGTGTTTTATTTTTATTTACATTTCTTAATCTCGAGAGAACATACTATGGAAGAATTCATTTGTAAAATTAACTACTTTGAATATTTGAAATTATGAGAAAAATCAATATTAATCAGTAATTAAATGGAAATGAGGTCAAAGTACGGAGAAATCCACAAAATCTCTCAAAAAGGTGCACTCAGATTGCACTAAACTATTCATTATAGGATGATTCTGGTCCTCCTGTTTTGTCCAACTGTCGAGCCGGTCCCAGACAATGCGTGTTTTTGACGAATGTTCGGCATTGGCGGTGCTTCGCGTAGTGTGTGGGAGCTCAATTCGGGTATCATTCGGCATTGGTCTGCTATCCGAAAGCCGGTCCCAGACAATGCGTGTATTTGACGAATGTTAAACATGGCGGTGCTTCGCGTAGTGTGTGGGAGCTCAACTTCGGCCCGAACACTATGGCAGCACACTATGCGAAGCACCGCCAATGCCGAACATTCGTCAAATACACGCATTGTCTGGGACCGGCTGAAGTCTTGTCGGTACGAACGGCACGAACCAAAGGAAGACGAAGTACATTCGCGCTCATTCGCGTTAGCTCCCAGACAGTGTGTTTATCTACGCGTAGTAGATTGCCTATTCTGTCTTCAGTCAGAGTCGTGCCAAATTAAGCAACGTGATTTCACGGTGTTTTGAAAAACACTACTGACTGCTCTCCGCTACTGTTCTATACTGAGGCCGTTTGGCGAACGTTTGTCAACAGAGAAACGAATGTCCAACATTTCGCGATTGCCGCAGTGTGTGGGAGGGTACCCGAAGGCGAACTACGAAGGCACATTCGCCGAATGCACGCATTGATGGGATCGGCTTCAGAAGTAATCGTGACCTATTCTACACCATGACGTAAAAGGCGGAACAAATGTATAGTTCTGAAAGTCATTTTGTCATAAATCACATGTTGAACTATTTTCATGCATGAGATATTCACTATAGTGTCTTCAATGTTTCGTCCTCTTTCGAAGTACGTGAAAGAACAGAACAGAACAAATTGGTAATCCTGACACAGAACTTTTTTAAACTTAGATAAGAAAAGCGATTGGCAGGAACTATGTTACGAGATTCAAAACTAGATTCTTACAAAGACAATTTGATTCGATAAAAATAAACGATACGATACAAATGGGTTTGATGTCAAGACTGACTCTATACAACGCAAATAACCTGTTATATCTATTCGTACAATGCACCTCAGTCGTCTCCTGGAAGTGATGCGTCAGCATTTCCATGGAAAGATTGCGAGGGTGCAACGGATAGAATTGTAACTCACGCAACGATGTTTTTTCGAGAAACACAGCTGTCGACATCAATCCTCTATTTTCTTTTTGTTTTCACTTTATGAGCTATATTCAACCTTTGGTCATTCGAACTTTGGCAATTATCTCTGTAACTGTTTGATCTAGTACTAGCATCATGCAAACAGTTTTTCGAGATCGCTATTCCATATCTAGTGTTGCACTCGGATCATTTCTAGGGGGTTTATTACTAGGATATAATTCAAAATGTACTTTTTTTCTGATGAACACAATTTTCATTCAATGTGAGTAATGTATATCCTGTGAAGGACCGTAAGACAAAAAAAATGATCTTTTGGTTCAGGAATCAAGAATTATCTGAATAAAACATTGGCTTTATTTTACCGAATGTGGCTTTTTCAAGGAAAATATCCCAAATATTTGTCCATTGACTTATTAAAAAACTGATAACACATCAAAACAAATATTTCAAGACTATATGTCATTATGGAATCAAATTGAAGTTCTTGGAATTTCGGTTCAAGTAGCTTCTTCAGCACGGCATGGATCACTTAAAAATAAATTCGTATTATGGAAAATATTGAAATGAAATCGAAGAAATTAACCGTGCTATTCCTACCCTGCTACTCCGAATATGTCTAGTCTCTAGCTTTCATTCGAAACTTATATTGGGTACTTTCGTCCAGACTGCTGTTTTTCACCTCGAATTATTCAGAAGTTTGTCTAATAGTTCGAGACCATTTCCGGCAAAACCTTCGTGACCCACAGACATTTAGGCGAAGCTATAGCACGGTGTTTCCCTGGGAACAAGCGCAATTAATAATATTATCATCTAGTCGCCAGACCAGAACAAGTTGTTGGTTTATGTGAGGATAATAATACGAGGTGTTTCATTCGAAAACAGAAAAAAGTTGAGGATAAATAAAGCACTTCTAGATGGTTCTAAATATACTATATTTTATGGGTCTAACAAGTTTCATTACAGAGATACATACTGTTTTATCAATTCAGCCGATTTCTTGAGTGGCCATAACGAAGCACTCCGAATATTTTATTATTTTTGGTACGAACATTATACTACTTTTACTCAAGCCAACTTGCTTATCTGTAACTTCGGAAATCCAGGTCCGGATTAACAAAAGTTTCATATGCTTCACATCCCGAAAACAACACCGACGACCCAAGTTTCATTTACTGAAAAATTTCAGGTCCGGATTAACAAAAATTGTAGATGGATAAAAATGTTC
>CM024246.1:3030075-3070295 GCA_013421045.1 Propylea japonica
TCGAGAGCTGAGCTTATGTGAAGGTGGGACTGCTAGACACTGTTGGTATACAATTATAATTTATACGGATCAGAAGCAAAAATAGCTGAATACATGGTATACAGGTTGTCTGTAACAAATAAGAGGGACTTTGGGAGGTGGGACATGATTCCTAGATATACATTTTTTTAGAAATCGACCCCCTTCCTCCAAGATACAGCCTTTGGAAGCGAATGACGAGTTGAGAGTTTCTAATTTTTTTTACGGCTTCTTAAAAACACTGAGTCATAAAATTATACAATATATGATGCATTAAGTAGGTGTTACTCACACAAATTTTTTAGATCTCCATAACATTTATTAGGGGTTTGAAAATAACAACTCCCCATGATTTTCGTTCAAATTGTTTTCGTTGGGATAGGCTTTCGAAAGATAAAATACTCTTATAGAGAAAAAAAGTCTCTTGCAAAATTTCTATGCAGTCGATACTTTTCTCGGAAAAAATGAAAACTCACAAGCAGTTATGAATCACCGTTCATTCTGTCAAAGCCAATTTTTAGCGTAAACAATATCTTAGAATATTCATTCTATGGAACATCAAATGAAATGAACAGTGATCATAACTGCTTGTAAGTTTTATTTTTTCGAGAAAAGTATTGACTGTATCGAAATTTTGCAAGAGATTTTTTTTTCTCCAGAATTGAATGGGAAAACATAAGAGAATTTTTTTTTTCGAAAATCTATTCTACAAAAACAATTTTTGGAGGAAAATCATAAGGGGCTTTTATTTTCAACCCCTTATAGTTATGGGTTAAAAAAATTGTGTGAGTAGCATCTACTTAATGAATCCTATTATGTATAGTTTTTTATGACTCGGTGTTTTTAGGACCCCTTAAAAAAATCAAAAACTGTCAACTGCCATCGCCTTTCAAAGGCTGTATCTTGGAAGGGAGGGTCGATCTCAAAAAAATTTATATGAACTACCCCTGCTTATTTTCATCGAGGAATCATCCCCCTAAATCCCCCACATTTGTTTACAGACATCTGCATAAATGTCCAGCTGGCTGACCTAAG
Source organism: Propylea japonica (assembly GCA_013421045.1). Lineage (NCBI taxonomy): Eukaryota > Metazoa > Arthropoda > Insecta > Coleoptera > Coccinellidae > Propylea > Propylea japonica. Next base: position 3,031,129 of record CM024246.1, read on the forward strand.
AATCATTCATAATGGGAAACTGGGGCTGACACCCAAGAGGTAACAACTAAGGCTGCCAAAGGACATTGTCGGTTTCATCAACACCATTGATGATCTCTTTGGGTTTCCATGAACGAGTAGGGTAGAGAACAAAAGATCTACTTCGGAGCAGTTCCGGAAGGCTAACCTAACCATAAAACGACGCCAGTTCTAATAATAATTACCTGCTTCCGTAAAAAATTGGAATTGGAATCTTTATGCCATAATTCTCATACATGTTAGAAGACTATCTGAAAATCAAGAAATAGTTCATTTAAAGAAGTTATGAGACGACTGTTCCTCATAAGCGGCAGTATGAACTTTTTTTCTGTCTCATATGAGTACACTCGACATCCGAGATTTCCAACAAGATCTTGCGCAACCACATATATCTATAATTAGGTTGATTCATTTTGAGAGTCGACTTGTAGCCCTAGCTCGTCTGATTTTTCGTTGAGTAATCCTGGCGCCTTACTAGGAAATGGAAATAACTTTATTATTGTCATTCCTCACTCGCGGCACTTCGGCACAACACATTAAGGTATATGTTTTCTGTTAGTTCATCTACGGAGACTTCAACACTGGAATTGCAATAAATGTACCTATAGTATACACAAAATGTTGCAACGGAAGTTTCAACTGAATTTAAATTTCATGAATAATGGTTATGCAAAACGACATGAATTCGATAAAGTTTTTATCTGAAAAAAATAAAAATTTGATCTAAAAAATGATATCACGTTTTAGTGACAATAGTTAATAACACGAATAAATGAGTTGAATAAACTTAAATTATTAACATTACTTTGAAACTTTTTCCTTTCCAGATTGCTATGAAAGATTGGCCATTGGACATAGACTTAGTTCTAAGGATGTATACAAGACTGCTAAAGCTAACACAGTGCCTAAATGTCAAAAAGAATGTACAGCAGAGGGAGATATTTGTAAAGCATTTAGTTTTGGGTGAGTTTCAGCATTATAAAATTTCATAAAACAATCTGCTGAAAAAATATTTATCATAACATGATTATGAAATATTTGAACCTATCCTATAAGAACATTCATATTGGTCCACTTATTTTCACCCATCATAAATAATGCTTACACTTACAGGATTGGAGAAAAAGGAAACTCCACTTGCGAGCTGGGAAAAAACTTTATTAGAGAAACAGCCACTCTCCGACCAATCGGAACTATTGAAAACGTTGATTTTGACTTGTACATAAAAAAATTAGGCTGCAAACTGGTGATAGAGCCACACGCTTCCAAACCAAACTTCAACGATGTGCAACTATCACAATCTGCAAGTATTCAGGAACAATATGAGTCTTCACAGGATGGTCCAAAACCGTCGTACGTACCTGATAAACCAAATGTTGTAATTATTGACGTGAAGCCTCCACAATCTGATGCATATCCAAGTGAGGCCCTCAACAAACCCTCAGATATACCTCAGAACCATCTGTTACTTATGGTGTTAACATTCCGAACTTAGACATAGCCAAACCTAGCTCTTATGGAAACAGTAAGCCTAGCAATAGCTATACTAGACCACAAGAATACCAGAAACCTTCCTCCCATGGTGCCCAATTGATCCAAGGAAGTTTGGTCAGCGTTAGTCCAGGCCTCCAAAGTTACTTACATCCTGTCCATGATATTCTCATCGGTGAAAATCCATATTTCTTACGGAAAACCGAAACCAAATCGACCTCTTGGATATCTACCAGAAGTATCGAATAGTGACCAAAATGGTTATATGGGTAACAATAACTATGCTAGACCTTGGGAGGCTATGAAGATGGAGGATTGATAAGTAACGTATATAAAAACCGAATGATTATGATAGATATAAGTTACATGGCGGTGAAAGACCTGAAAGACCTTGGGGACCAGAGTTCATCGATAATCCCAAATTCCTGTCACCTTTTGATCCGTACTATGATGAAATGCCCATTCGAAGGCCACCTATGAATTCTTACAATGACAACCCACCCTCAAGACCATCTTCTGGTGGGTACAACAACGAAATCCAGGTTCATCATATTCCAGTGGACCTCCTTCGAACACAGATACTTACTCAGGAGGAAGACCCCCATCAGTACCTACAAATTCATACGATGATGAAAGACCTGGATACTCTTATAACAAACCTCAAAAACCGCTAAATTCATACAATTTTCCTTCTGCCCATGAACCGTCGAAGCCTTTCACAGACAAACCCTTCAAGCCAGTTCATGAAAAACCAGAGGATATAATTCCACATCGCCCTCACGAAGATCAAATACCACCATTTAGGCCACCACATTTACATAGTCCTTATGATGATGAGAGGCCGATCAATCTTAACAGGCCTAGACCAGGAGGCTACGACTCAAGACCTGAGATCATAGACGATAGGATTGATGCTCCATATTATGGAAGACCACATTCACGTCCACACATTTCCGATTATTTCTCAGATTCTAAGCCACCAAAATTAGATTTCGAAATTCCTAGGCCAATGGGAAATAACTATAACGATAGACCTTATCATGATAGGGATAGACTCAGACCTGGAGATGACCATAAAAGACCGAATGATGATTCATACAAAAACCATTTGACCTAGAGTATAATAGGAGACCTTACGACCTGAACCTGATCATAGAAGACCAGAACATGACTATAGAAGACCGTTGAGGCCAGATGATGAAATCAGAAGACCCCCACGTCGGAAGAAGATTATCGAAGACCTTTCAGACCTGCAGATGATTACAAAAGACCAGAAGAAGCATACAGAAAACCTTGAGACCAGAAGATGATTATCACATGCCGCTGAGACCAGCAGATGATTATAGAAGACCTTCAAGGCCAGAAAATGATCACAGATTTCCTCCGAGACCAGATGATGAATACAGAAGACCTTTCAGACCAGATGATGAATTTTGGAGACCAGGAAATGATAAAGGTTACCCAAGACCAGACTTCCACGATAGAAGACCGTATGACCAAAGACGGCCCTTGAGACAACCTGAAGATCCCAATTTTTGGATACCGAAATCCAGATTACCTCTTTAGTTCAAACGACAGAAATGATGTCATATCTAATTCTACCAAATACGTGAATTCGAATAAAGGGGATGTGTGTGAAGACGAATGAAACGAACACAGTAAATAGCACAGACACGATAAGTGATAAAAATGTACTAGGAAACAAGGAAACTGATAAAAATATGACTAGAAATAACACAATTGTTACTGAAAGTAGTGGAGTCGAGACGGAGAAAAGATTGTTTCCATCATAACACCTTTGGAAAATGGTGAGTGTTTATTGAATTATTGGCGAATGCTACTTAAATAGGAACTGGCGCATCCACCAAATGATTAGAAGAATTTTTCATCATGAAAATTATTTGTTCGCTCGTATCATCGCATTTTTTATCGAAATGAAAATTTTGAAGGAAACAAACTCTAATGAAATTTATCCTTTCAAAACTATGCACTCCAAATATCGTGTTACCAATATTGGTAAATACTAAATTTCCGAGTTCAATAATGAATATTGAAGTTATTCACATTTTACTTATTATATTGAATTTTCTGAGTCCAAAGCTACCGCTGAATATTCAGTAAGGAAAATCTATCAACCTTACTGGTGAACAACTATTTATGCATAACTGTGTCGCAGTTTCTCCTAATGATAAAAATAATTTTCCGCCGAACTCGAAATAAAAGGTGATTTTAATGTGTACGAAATTGAACGTTAATGACCTATTTTAATGCTCAATTAATGTTATATTTTAATATGCATTGCTCATGACAACCATTCACAAAGTATTCAGAAGCACTACGAGAAATGCCAAGACGCTATTGGAACATAAATACATAGAAATTTTATTATGTCAAATGTTAGTCTTGTGCAGATGGGAATGTATTTCAATCAAGAATTCATGCACAATTCATATTGAGATCGTCGGAAAAATTTTGTAATCAACTCGGTTATTATCAAGCGACTAATGGTCTCGAACGCGTTGGCTCAGCTCACGCATTAAAATATCTTGACCATAAGTCGCTGTCTTTATAACCTAGTTGATTAAATAACTATATTTTCATTCAATAATAACGAGGGAAAGTTATGATTCTTCATCTTTAATTATTCATAATATTTTTTATAACTTCATTTTACAAATTTGTTAATGACTTCTGGTAATTTTCTACATGACATTTTTCAAGAAAACATTTTTTGATAATGACAATCTGTAGGTATATATTTGTGTTGGAGAGTTTATGATGTTACTGACTGACTGAAACTGGAATAATTAAATCATTAAATTCTCTTTTACCTACATACATCTCTTCTAGTTTCACAATTTTTTTTTTAGAGACCATATTTCACATTTTTTGAGTTGAAAAACTGTTATCAGACTTTTGGAAATGGAATGATTTTGGTATAATTTCAAATAGTATTAATTTTCTCATCAATTAGACAGGAATAATGACTAATATGTATAAATTGGTCGATATTTAAGTTTAATTTTTCGATAAGTAGGTATCTTATTCAGAATAATTCAATCATTCGAAAAATATGCAGTAGACACAATAGATGATGAGTAAATTCAAGAAATTGAAAGCTGCAATAAGATAAATAAAAAGAATTGAATATTTTCGATAATTGTATCCAAATAACAATATTTGGATTTCTTTCAATGAGGAAAAAAATGATTCTTCAGTTTAATTTAAGTGATTTAAGTTCGCTTCAGTGATACTTGAGGCCTTGAACACTGTTTCATTCCCAAATAAAACAAATGAATAACATATAATTATAATGGCGGCAATTTTGGATCGCCTCTCTGAATTCCTGCATCCTGTTCGTGGCTGGCTTGGACGACCGATTTAGAAGAATTCACTTTTGAAGACCAATTTTATATTCAAGGAAATATGATATAATGGAGGTGATTTTGTTTTCACCTTGAAATTGTTTCGCATTGTTCTTTGTGAGGGAGGCTAACTGAAATTTCCTTCAGAAATTCATGTTCATGTATTCAAAAAAACATCATCCATCTATCTTCTCAGGAGAAATTTTGAAATATGTTGAGACCTTTTGAAAAAAAATGCACACATTTATGCTCACATTTTTTAAATCACATTTCGAGCACAATTCGTTCATTTGGAATCATGTTCTAGGCATCCAGCTTCATAATTTTACCTCCAGTTCACAGCTGCAGCAAAGTTCTTTACAATTTCTGAGAACATTCACCATAGTAACATGAATTTCTTATATACTATCAGATAAAATAATTTCAAAGAACGAAATTCTCAGAGACTTTTTAAAAACGTTGATATTTAGACGTCAGAATTCTCGATTGGAATTAGGGTGCTTTTTCAGTTTAAAATTAATGTAAGGTGTAGAGCTGAACATTTTGAATAGAAAGATTACAGTTTATCGAGAGACAAAAAGTAAGGAAAAAATGAAAACCAAAAGCATGTTTTTTTAAATTTTTCACATGAATTTTGGGGTTATATGAAAAAAGTTTGTATAAAAAAGTTGTGATTTTTCAATCAGATAATAAACTAGGAGTGGATGGCAATGAATAAATTTGCCATTTAAATGTTTTTCCGGAAATCTGAACAAACCTTTAAAATTCAATCATACCACTTCCCAACCAGAGATCAGCCTTAAATTATTGGTTTTATTCTACTATATTTTTTCTTTTTTTTCTATTTTTTTCAAAATTATCGGTCTTTTTCAATGCGAATAAGCCTCTGACTTTTTATTTGAAAAAAAATGTTATGAACTATGATTTGTATAGGAGAGACAAGGCTTTCACTGCTTTCCTTCTCATCATGAACAATTTTTTGTTTAAATCAATTTCAGATTCAAGAGTGATTCGAAGTTTGTCGACCAACAAAATAGTTATTTAATCAACTAGGTTATTAGAGACAGCGACTAATGATTAGATATTTTAACGCGTTAGCGGAGCGAATGCGTTAGTATTCGAGACCATTAGTCGCACGATTAATAACCGAGTTGATTACAAGATTTTTCCGACGATCTCAATATGAATTGTGTATGAATTCTTACATTTGACATAATGAAATTTCTATGTATCTATGTTCCAGTAGAGTTTTGACATTTCTCATTTTCTCGTAGTGCTTCTGAATACTTTGTGAACGGTTTCCATGAGGACTACTCATTAAAATAGCCTAAATTGAGCATTAAAATGGGTCATTAATGATCAATTTTGTACACATTAAAATCACCTTTTATTTCGTGGTCGGCGGAAAAAAAAATTTAATTGATTATGTGTGTAATTTCTCTCCAATTTTCATTCTTATCATTCAAGTCTTTCGTTAATTGTATTATGAATTTTATATACTTATGTCTTCAATTTGAAAGTTCCGAAGATATTTCACAGATTAGAATCAAGAAATTTGCATGTAACAAACAATAGGTACCAATCATTCCATTGAGAAGCCTTGAGGTTTTTGAGAAAAATGAATCATAATGCTATTCCGTCATACTGCATATCTGAAGCAATAAAACTCAAAGATTGATGCTACAAGATCCTTCAAGTAAACCCTTAGATCAGCAGGAAATCATTAAATTTATGTTTCCTGGTTGAATTTCGATCCCAGATCTGAATGATACGAACTCAGCTACCATAAAATTGAGCATGCAAAACAGCAGAACAATTGTTCATCAAGTACACCATTTTATATTAACGCAACCTTCAATCGTAGGATTGTTATCTTCAGATGACGTAATGAAATCTGTTTCGCATTTTTGCTCCATTAAAAAAACCTAAACATTTACCTGAAACTTGAGAGTGAAATTGGATTAACTTCTGAAATAGCTAAAGTGGAGGCTCTGAAGTATATAGGTATAACATACATGAGGTGGTCAAATGATTGAAAAGCATAATCTCTCATATACAAGAATGACATAAAAGCCCATGTTATTGACGAAAAAACACTTCAGACTGTCTACTTTCAGAAAAGCAACTTTCGTAATAGCCAACAAGTCAATCCGAAGCAGCACAAAAGATAACCAAAATGTAAAAGCTAATACCATATGTTAATGGGTTATCTGAATAGATTAGAAGACTTGTAAATAGGTACAATGTTTGAACAGTATTCAAGATTCAAGATATTATCATGGCTAATCAAACTAAAGTAAAACCTGAAAATAATAATAATAATAAATTAATACAAGAAATTTTTACAAGTGAATAATCACGTTTAAAATCCGAACATCATTGAACAAACGAGGTCGTAAGTGATTGAACACTTGTTTCCACAATAAAATTACATACGAAATTATCGCAAATATAATGAATAACAATATATACGAATTAGGTTGAGTAACTTCGTTACACAAAATTTCGTTCAGTGAATTAAACATTATTATATAAATACCAAAAAAATACAATAACGCATGCAGAAATCGGTGCTACAAAGAAACCCAACGAATAATCCAGATGACTGAATCTCTCGATGGTAACCAAAAAAACGCAATACTTTTCATCATTACAGACAAGAAACAAAACAACAAATATCAAAACACCGAGCAACAGAAGCAGAGCTCTAAGCTACACATCTATGCGTGAAACAATTATTATAGTATTCGTTTTGAGATATTTCGTGCTCGGAGCTGTACCAGTGCTTGTGCGCAGCCAATGGCAAGCCGTATTTCGAGGTTTTGAGTTACTCAGGAGCACGAAATATCTCAAAACGAATAGGCTAAATGTGTCTAGAGAAAAGATACGAATGTACAAATTAAAATTGTTGTAGTTCGGTTGAGCCCATATTAGATAAACTAAACATTTTGAATCAGAGAACATAACAAACTAGCTCGACAAGGAGACACTAATAAGACAAAGCTTGCCCAACATGCTTTGAATGAAGACCACAGGATTCTATGGAGTGAAGTACCCGTAATATCAAATTGAGAATAATTTAGACGTATAAAATTGAAAGAAGCAGCTTCCATGTGAATAACCTAACCAAATCAAAAACTTTTGGGCTCCAAATGAGATCCAGCCAAAAAAACTGTTGAGAGAACTGTAAAAATGACAAACTCCTTGATAACGAGTGAGGACAGTTTCTTATCTGAAAGTTAAGAGTCGAAAGTGTTCTTCTTATGACGGCTGGTGAATGCTGGCATCAGCAACTTGGAGCAGAAGAAGTATATATGGTGAAAATAGCCCAAATAGTATTCAAAAATCACATGTGCATGATGAGATCACACTCGAATTACAGAGTGACTTGAACTGACACAAAATTTCTTCTGATATAATCTCAGAATAGAAAAATTAATTAATCATTAAGACCACAGCAATATGTAATGGATAATCTGTTCGAAAAACTGTTGTTTAAGTTGAAAAATTTTGTCGCAGTTGAACTTCGAATTAACGTTTTTCTTTGTTGATTTTTATTGAAGTCTATTGTCTTCTGCTCGAGCCGTCATATTATTTTCTTCAATGATTTATTTTGCATCCAGAGTAGGTACCACATATAGTTTGTACTCCACCTCGTTAGGATGATCTGAAGGGTTTTCCGATAGGAGGTATTATTTTGATATTCAAAGAAAAATTCCATTTCTCAATATAAATGATTGGATGTTTATTTCATTATAAAGAAGAAGCCATGCCGTTAAGAGTGGAAAATAACATCAGGCAAATGACCACCACGACCACGCTTACAGGACCATATCCTTTTAATGAAAATTTCCATAACCAAATCGCAAAGCGGCTGCCCTATGTCCTCGATAGGCTGACGAATTCCATCTTTGAGGTCTTAAATCGACGCTGGGCTATTGGCGTAGACCTTCTCTTTCACGTTGCCCCAAAGGAAGAAGGGAAGAACTCGCAAGGTGTTAAATCACAAGATCTCGGTGGCCAATTGTGATCACCTCATGCATTTCAACGACCCAATTAGTAAAGACAAGAAGTTGTTGATGATCGGCCGGCTTGAGTTCTTGTGTTAACTGAATTTTATGAGCCTCAAGACCCAATCTTTATGCAAAATACGGTGTAATAACGTCTGTGGAATTCCTAATTCCAAAGAACGACGAGGAATGGACAAACCTGGGTTTTCTTCACACTTTCGGCTACAGTAGCAATATTCTTGGTTGTTCTTGAGCGACGTGCTCGGGTTTCATTCTTCACATCACTAACTTGTCCCAACAACTCGAATTTTCCACCAATTTCTTTATTGCGGTCCGACAAGGTGCTCCACGACGACCCAAAAATGTTCGAGTTTTACGAACCGTCTCTGTCAAATTTTCATCATTTTTATAGTGAATTTTAATAATTTAAATGCGTTCTTGAAGCGTGTATCGTTCCATTTTTATTAATGGCGTAGTTTTTACTAGTCAAATGTCAAAAATGACAGCTTCAAACGTGACATCTACCGAAATAGCGGGCTTTTCAAAAAAACACCTCTTATTTCAAAAGCCTTCACGTAAAGAAACCTTTGATCATGCCGCCAATATTAGAAGCTCCCACAACGATCTCACAGACTTTGGAGGCGGCTTCAAAATCCAATTTCCGAATGGATTAATCGACAAAACGTCATATAACCGCTAACAATGTCGATTACATCAACAGAACTTCCCAATCTAAACCTAAATAGCTAACTGTTTACATTTGCCATGAATAGCCAAAGGTCACAGCTTCCTTCACGCCGTGTCACATTTCAATTCAAATTGCCGGATTGCGAATTCTCTCACAAATCTTAACACACGAATGTTTCGCAGTCGGCCTATCTGTAGAACAATGGAGATGAATGTTAATTAGTAGCCAGTAAGTTTCATATTCTAATTAATTCGTTATCTTGAGGGGTATCGTCAAATGGAATTGAAACGTTTGCTCGATCTGTGAGGTTCTTGCTGGATAGCTGGTTAGAATGAGATTTCAATGCTAGGCTAAGAAAGACCGAATCCGTTTCAATGTTAAATACCAAATAATAATTAATATTTTATCAGAATGAGATTTGTGTCCTGAACAATATCGAATATATTTTTTTTCTAATATAAATATATATGAATTTCATAGTATAGTAATCAGAAAAAAATAATGACAATACGAAAAAAACAATATACAGTGGAACTTCCGTATAGCGAAAGCGCAGAAAATTAGTCGGCAATGTCACGGTCGACTTCACTGATAAATTTAAGTTTATCATCATTCAACTTAAGCACTTGCTTTTAGGCATTTTCGCACAACTTTTCACACTCGCGTAATGGTTAGATTGAAACCAAACAGCCAGGGATGTATTCAAAACTGTGTCAGAAGGATCTCTCTGCCCGCCGTAATGATTTAGTTTAAGGTCAGGATTCATTACGTACGTCCGGAAAATTTTCGGAAAAAACTCACCTTTATACCTTCTCACCAGTACCCATTCAAAGAGTGATGTTGAATCACATCGTCAAATCTAGATGACCAATCAAACAGTGCACATTTAGTTAGTTTAGTTTAGTTTAAAAAGGGGTTACAGTACAGATGAAATCCTATATCTGTGAAGGCTTCAACGAGGCTAGTTCCTCACACTTCTTTTTCACGAAGATCCAGATATCTTTTGGATCTTGCAATTCCAAAGTTCCGAAGGAAGTTATTGGAATGACCTATCTCTGGGAGATTCTGCCAGAGTTTTTCCTTCTCGGCTTTCTCCTTCTCCAGAAACTCCTTCTTATAGGTACATTTACCTTCACTACAGAAGGGTTCTGGGCCAATGAGTGACATTCGTGCTCCCTCTTTGGCAAGTGTATTGGTCTCTTCCTTTCCTTTGATTCCCGAATGGCCGGGAACCCAGATTAAAAGACTTTATTTTTCTTGCCTACCTCATTGAGTTCGTTCCGGCACCCCCAGATCATTTAGGTACTTAGCAATGTCCTGAAGTTTTTCTCAATGCTTACTTCTTGATCATTACATCACTAGGGAGGTTCCCAGATGAGATGAAGTTGTTCAGAGAGTACATTGCACATACCTTACTCTTATTTCGTTTTTGTTCCTAGGGGAATATCGTTCTATCTATTCGTCCAATTGTTGATAATTGAAGAATGTTAATTATTATATTTTCGATGTTCAAGATACATTGTGTGGAGATTCAATTTTTGATCTATTTTATTCTCTCTGAATCTCGTATAGAAATCGAGGCCAGTAATTCGTGATATTTCCATCATTTTTGCTTGTTTTTCGGGAAACAGCCATTGTTTCGTCAAATTCCTGATTGTCCCCTTGCACTAATTTATAGGAAACGCGATACAATAAATATCAAAGTTATGTCATGTCGACAAGCAGCTGATGAGTAGTAGAAGTTTTAAGAATATTCAACAGATGCTAGGAAGCGTAATATCACTGAATTATAATTTTTTAATCGTTCCCCTATGCTTATTTCTAATAAGTCTGATATGAAAACGATATAGGTACCTAATTCATCAATGATTTTGACCTTTATCCGTAATAACAAATGATACGTATTTTTTATTAATTGTAGATTCCTTCATACATTTCTGCCACAAATAATAACTAACACTTTATTCGATCAATAATTATTCATTATTAGGCACTCATGATTAATTAATCCAAATATTATCCGCATGCATTTTATAATAACTTGCATAATCGAAACAATAGAATAAAAAGCACCGATCTGAATGCAATTTTCTATAATAATTTAAACAATACCTTCTAGTTGAAATAATGACACCTGGTATATGTAATCAGAAATAATGACCATACACAGCACTTGTACCTATCAATTTTACAATTTAGTTTGAGAACTTTGCAGTTCCTGTATTTACTTCATTGAATTTATTCAATGTCATTTTTATGTTGTTTCTTGTACTGGGTGGTGATGAAAAAGGCAAGACAGCCGTGTCTCCTGAAAATTGCAGGTCTAATAATGTTTAATATGATTTCATCATATGTTTTAATTTCATGACAAACAAATCATTTTGATACCTATCTGAATATGTTGATGAAAAAATTGGAGATATGTAGATCACCTGCAGAGACACAAACTTGTACAGGATGGCTAGAATTGTTGGTCCCTAAACTACAACTTTTTGATCCTGAGTGATAGAGAAAATGAATGGTAATTTGGGTTCGAGCGCATTGCTCTTCTTTTGTTTTGGAGTTATGAGCCAAAATTGACATTTGGGAAATTCAAACTTTGGTCATCAGATGATGACCATACTTTTGAAAGGAAAGGAAACGAAAAACAAACGATTTTTTAAGGAACAACTGAATAACTGTTTCTTTGAGAAAAAGCAAAAGTTCGAGTAATAAATCAGGATGGAAAGCCCTCAGCAAAATAAGATTAAGCTACTAGATTCCCATCAAAAAAGTGTCTCTTTAATGTTCTCATTTCAAGTTTTTAGAACAAAAGGAACGGAGAAGTCGAAAACAAAAGACAAAAGATCAATGCGGTTGACGGCATTGAGTTTCTCGAAAACAGATGACCGCAATGTGCCATTATTATTCTCCATCTAATAGAGTTTAATAGTTGTAGTTCAGGGATCATCAATTCTGTACTCTCTTGTTCGTACTACTTAAACGACAATTCGAATTGAAATATCCTAGGAACTGTTGGTCCTATTTCATTCAGTCATGAATTCATCTCTGCGATTCAATTGTCGAGGTAGATCTAAGGATTGAAAAAAATATTTCAATTCATGAATGCATACAGTGGAACCGACAGTATTTTTTTTCTCAGAATGTACAATCGTGCGAGACTTTCTTGACGTGTATGATGCTGTTTAGGTTATTATTCGACCGATTCGCCACATCAATTAACTTATATATCTTCGATATTCCAACCCTGCATCTAATCTGAAATGTTTGAGTCTTAGGTTCGTTTCATTCAGAAGTGATCACGAACGACCGAACAGAAATATTTTTGACTTGATCAGTTAGTCTGATCGAATTGTTTGGTACCACATCGGATTCAAAATTGCAATCTTCGATATCTGGGAACAAGCACGGAAAAACAGAAGTTATCATGTTCAAGTTGTCATTCGACGGTTTAATGTTTTAGTTAATCGATTTTCAAAAGGTTATAAAATCGTTTGAATCATTTTAAATTCGAATCGACCTATCAGAAACTTTCATTTAACCGTAAAGTAGCAAACGATATGGCAAAGCATGTCCAAGTCAATTTTTGAGCGCTCGTTCTACTTAAACGAGTACTATATCGTTTTGCCCAAAAGTCTACATTTTTCGAATTTTGAGCCGGAAATGGTCTCAAACGATAAGGTTAGACTCCCTGATGACGAATTCGTGGTCAAATTCGATTCTGTCCGTGGGGCTGTCCGGCCGTCCGTTCGCACAATAACTTTCGAAGGGAATGTCCTAGAGACTTGAAATTTTCGGTTCCTAAATGGTTCGATCAAGTTCGTTAACCAGCCAAATCGTTCCATAAAATAAGGCCATTCAAAATATTTGTTCCTCAATATCCCACATAAAAAGTGAACAATTGATATGAAATTTTGCGGCCATATGCAATATGATCATAATAAGCTTCATGCAAAATTTTGCGGCCATAGTGTCAACAGAACGATAGAAAATTCAATGGGAATATTGAAAAGAAAATTTTTCACATCTCCATAAAAAAATATCCGATTCGAATGAAATTCATTTCATAAATAAAGAGCGATGCACTGAATGTTTATGAAGAATTTTGTGGCCATAGTATTAACAGAATCATAGAAAATTCAATTGGCATATTGAAAAGAAAAATCTTTATATTTCCATAGCAGGATATCCGATTTTTTTGTGAATTAAAACTGTTATACTAAATCTTCATGTGTCAACAGAACCATAGAAATTCAATTGAAATATTGAAAAGAAGAACCCCTATATTTCCATAATAGGATAACCGATTCAAGTGAAATTCATTTTGTGTATGAAAACTGATATACTGAATGTTCATGCAAAATTTCAAGAGGATCGCATCATCAGAACCATAGAAATTAGTTTTGTAATTATTTATTTTCACAATATAATTCCGATTGTGCTAAGATTCTGCATTTATATATTTGTATCAATCTCAAATCCCATATAAAATTCTGAGGTAATAGTCTTTTTGCTTCAGCAAAGATCGAGCGCCCAAAAGCTCCTGCTCAGGGCGTTTCTTAATTTTTTAATTAGTCAACGAATATGTTAACTGAATTAGCTATGGTCCACTTGCAGTACCACAAATCATCTGAATAGAAAATAAATCAGAATTAAACCTCGCCCTGCCCTTTGTCGCCAAAAGAACGGAAACCGTTCAACATTGTCACGTCCTGTGTTGACAGCATCTACACCAATTGACCCATATACCAACAAAGAAGAACAAACGAATTCAAAATGTCGTAACTTCAACTGATGAGCATCATCCAGATTCACCGCACATTCCCACGTGGAAAATCGAAAAGCGAGAAAAAGAGGAAAGACAAAACGTCATCGAGACCAATTTGTTTTGCATCCTTGGTGCGAACGCATAAATTCACTCAATAAATGTTACAAACTGGTAGAGGTATTACATAAACCCCAAGTTAACATTCATCTCTTCTTGAACATCTTGATCCTCCGCGTCCATTGTTTTCTGCGTACGTCCTCGCGATTTTTTGCTCCTCCATAGATAGTAGGCCGTGACGCTCTTCGATTGTTTCTCGGCTAAGGCTCCCGAGATCGCGTTGCAGCGTGAAATGGTGTTTTTGGAGTTTTTGGGGGTGCAGTTTCTGTGACGATTCGCGGTTTTTAGATATGACGTGATTTTTTTTTCGTTAAGTGTCGTGGCTTAATTTTTCGTCATGAAAATTTCGGTTCCGGTTGTTATTGTTGTGTTGTTTTTGTTTAGTGTCTTAGGGTGTGTTACTTCTGTTATTATTATTGTTGAAGATGCGAAAGGTAGGAAGTTTGAAGATATACTTCAGTTGCACTTTTCTGGATACCTACTGCACACTAATGCTCGACAGAATACAAATATAAAGGAAAAATCCAAGTAGTATAATATTCATTATGATAAGCGTTTTTTCGAAACATTTTCTCTTTATTCTACTCTGAAGATCTTCACGAAATTTCGAATAAGCTCTTTTCTGTTATTGAGTGGGTGAATATGAAACTTCAATGGATCATATATCTCATTTTCGAAATCTTCGAAACATAACATTCGAAATCTCTTCAACCAGAGAACTATTCGACATTCGATATAGCACATATACTGTTAACTCGAGCGGGCTAGTGTCATCTTACACCTTTC
Organism: Propylea japonica; assembly: GCA_013421045.1. Classification (NCBI taxonomy): domain Eukaryota; kingdom Metazoa; phylum Arthropoda; class Insecta; order Coleoptera; family Coccinellidae; genus Propylea; species Propylea japonica. The sequence goes on from CM024246.1 coordinate 3,046,372, forward strand.
TGAAAATTCGAGGACTTTAACTTATTCCGTTTGACTTTAACTTATTCCGTTTGAAAAACACGGATTTTTCATAAGTGAGTCCAACGAAGTAATTTTACATCACTATCGGTTTCAACATTCAGACATTTGGATAAATCTTTAGCACCCTGTTCCCCTAGGAACAAGAACGCAATAGTTTATACAGGGTGTCTAAAAACAAATACAACTACACAAGCAGCGGTAGTTCATAGAAATTTTTTCGAAACTTTTTCTTACGGCTTCTTAAAAACACGGAGTCATAAAACTATACATAAAATGAAGCACTAAGTAGATGTTACTCTCACAAGTTTTTTTGATCGCATAACTTGGAATGGAATAAACAGTGATCATAACTGCTTATAATTTTTTATTTTTTCCTAGAAAAGTATCGACTCTATCGAAATTTCGCAAGAGACTTTTTTTCCAGAATTAAATGGGTAATCATAAGAGAATTTTATTTTTCGAAATTCCATCCCACGAGAACAATTCTTGAAGGAAAATCATAAGGAGTTGTTATTTTCAACCCCTAGTTATAAAGTTATAGAATAAAAAAATTGTGAGTAACATCTACTTAAGAATTATATTATGTATAGTTTTATGACTCAGTGTTTTTTAAGACTCCTAAAAAAATTGAAAACTGTTCACTCGTCATCGCCTTCCAAAGGCTAGAGGTCGATTTCGAAAAAAAATTATATGAACTACAGCTGCCTATTTTCATCGAGAAATCATTTCCCTAAGTCCCTCGCATTTGTTTACAGACACCATGTATTAAATAGGCGGTAATAACAAGTAAACATTAATGAAACAATATACCTACAGCATTCAACTCGCCACACTTACTGTACGCCAATAAACAAAATGGATGCTTCTCATTTATCAGTTTAAATTTAAAAAATGCATAATTAATGCAAAAAATTAAATTTAAACTAACGTTGCTATGTTACGGTTTACCATTATATGTAGATGTAAGCAGCCTTAAACAATAAAACTCAACAGGATTTAATGGTCTTGGAGAACATAATTATCTCATAATCGATGTATACTATTTTCATCTTTAATTGTTATAAACTTCTATCATAAGTACCTCAATATATCTTTTCCGTCAACCTCAAAATAACAGGTGGGTTTAACGTATACGAAACCGATCAATAATGAACCATTTTATTGTTCAATTTCTACTATTTTAATGTGCAATTATCATGTACAACCGAACAAAAAGTATCCAGATGCAATACGAGGAATGTGACAACTCTACTGGAACATAGAAAATTATATCATGTCAAATGTATCTCTTGTGCAAAATGAGAATGTAGGTATTTCAGACAAGAATTTATAACTCAATTCATAATGCGGTCGATGAAAAAATCCAGTCGTTTAGTATCTAGCGATTAAAACCTAATTAAATAACTATAAATTATTGTTAATGTGAAATTATTGTTGTTCGACCGCGTTCATTGAGTCATCTGTTCAGTTCGTTTCTGGATCAATCATTATTTTTATTTTTTTGGTTAATTCACAACGTCATTTGGAAACAAATGGTGGTCAACATTTCAATATTATCATTTGGAATACTTGAAAATATCACGAAAACTTCTATAATTTTTTTCTCTGAAGTGAATGTTGTTTATAAATGCATGAGTTAGGTGTACGCTTTCGAAATGTTTATTACGATGTTTTTTCGATAGGTACTTTTTTCACTCAAAGAATAAGTAATATGAGTTACTCACCATGGCTCACAATGATTTCACAGAAACTTAAAAATACCGATTTATCCTCTAGTTATCTCAGGAGCCGAAGTAGAGTTCTTCCGTATAAAATTCCAAATGGGGCAACTTCATTCACCACACAGTTTTTTTCAGTTAAAATTCTTGCACATCCGAAAATATGACCTTGCTTAATTAAACACCCAGAAATGATGAAGCCATTTCATGCATCATTATGTAAATTTGAGATCATGGACAATATATATTTGCAAGATTCGTTCCCATTGAGAATTTGTCTTCAAGGAAGAATATTTTTATTTGGTTGCTAACCTGAGTCTGAAAAGAACGGTGGTCATCATTTTTGTGCTTTGTGTTTCATCGATAATGCTATTTGTCGAAGAGCAGAATATGGAGGTAGCAATAATTATTACAATCTTCTAGAAATTAATTGTTTGAAGAAAGTATTAACGATAAGGGAGTACCTATTAGTTCTTCATAGTTATTTAATCAACTAGGTTATTAAAGAGAGCGACTAACGGTCAAGATATTTTAACACGTGAGCGGAGCGAACGCGTTAATAGTTCGAGACCATTAGTCACTAGATTAATAACCGAGTTGATTACAAGATTTTTCCGACGATCTCAACATGAATTGTGTATACATTCTTGATTGAGATATACATTTGACATAATGAAATTTCTATGTTTCTATATTCCAGTGACATTTCTGGTAGTGCTTCTGAATACTTTGTGGGCGGTTGCCATGAGGATTGCACATTAAAATAGCCAAAAAATTGAGCATTAAAATGGGTCATTAATGATCAATTACTAATACATTAAAATCGTCTTTTTTTTCGAGGTCGGCGAAAAAAATAATTATTCGGTGAATTATGGGCGTAGATATTTACATGGAAGATCATAGCATCAGAGATTAATGTTTATTGAATATTAATAATGGTCTCATTCTATTCTTTCATGCATTCAACTTTTTAATCATTTCCTTCCGAAAGTTACCACATTTACGCCCAGCCTACGATCTTGAAATTTTCGAAGAAGACTAAAGATTCAACAGAAAAATTAAATTCATTAATGAATAAAATAAAACCGATATTGTTAACAATGGAAATTTATATGATCTCAACAACGAATTGGACTTTAACAAACTGTCACCTGAATATAAAATACTAGACGATATTCCTGAAAACGAATAATTGTACGGAAGTTATAAATATGATTCATTTATTCTTTCTTCTCCTAATAGTCCGAGAGCTGGCACGAATTTTAGGGTAGGTATTTGAGGCAAGCTAAAAACTTGTCAGATACCTCTCCTATTATCCCAACTCGGGATTGCAGACCTGGCTGGTGAGTAGCGGGGCTAAATCAACCCCTATACATTTTTAAAAATATTTATTTTTTTTCCCAAAAATATTTTGAGGCAATACGCAATTTATATATGTTGCAGTGTAATGCTTTATAAATACTAAAAAAAAATAAGCCAGATCATTTAATCGGGGTTTTAACATTGCCAGACGCGTGCAAAAATATTTTGCAAAAAATTATAAAAATGTTTTTGAGGCAGCTTGAAATTTTAATGGAGTGTTATTTATAACTTAAAAATAAGATTCCCAAAAAGACAGATCATTTCGGTAGGGCTTTCTGTCTGAAAAAAAAATAAATATTTTTAAAAATGTAGGGGTTGATTTAGCCCCGCTACTCACCAGCCAGGTCTGCAGTCCCGAGTTGGGATATAATAGGAGAGGTATCTGACAAGTTTTCAGCTTGCCTCAAATACCTACCCCAAATTCGTGCCAGCTCTCCTACTATAAAGATACGAACTAAAACGCATTGGATGCGTAAAGGATCAATGACAATAATACGCTCCTTCTGACTAAATGTTTCATTTCTGAATGAAAAAAATCAAATATTTTTTGCGAATATACTGAGGTGTTGAATTTTTGTACCTACGCCTGATTCATCGACGCTGTATTTTGTGTCAGACCAGATTCGAGCGATCTTTGTCGAACAATTCTTGAAGTAGGTATCTGTTACAGAAACCTTCGTACACAACAAATTATTTACCTATCGTTATTAAGCAGCTTACTATACAATATGGGGTAGTATAATTTCTTTGTTATTTTGAAAACATTTAGAAACAAATTGAAATACTAAACGTCATAATTTGCGTCATTAACGAACACGGCTGAGATATTTCGACCTTTTTAAATATCAGTTCGTTACGAAATTACAAAGTTTTTAGATTGGATTTTTCTATAGGTATTCTCACGATTTTGAACAAGTCTTCATCTTGTTTTTGAACAGGAAATTCCCAAATGATTTTCTCGCGTGATATTGCTGCAGAATCCTGATCTCTTTTCAAAAATATAAAGCCCAAAAACCCCAAATTACCTTTTATGAAATTAATATCCTCCACACTCATTACCTACATTAATGCAACCTTCAGCAGTATCCTTGAATGGGACAGTTAAAACCATTAATCCTAAAGAATGAAGATACCATTAAGATTATTAATTCCTCAATCATAATGATCCACCTTATTTTTTTGCGGAATCACGGTATTTATCAAACAGGTAATAATGGTAATGTCTCACTGAGCTATAAACCATAAGCTTGACACATTCCCTCTGTTCTTTGTGAAGCAAATATATCGCCCAAGATGGGACACCCATTCTAGTTAAACTATGAACGATTCGTGAAAGATACAATTCACTCAGTAGAAATGAAAGTGTTCATATGGTCTGTGATATTTTACCTATTGTTGTTTGTTAGTGAGATTTGTTTTGGTATTTTCGTGATTGTCGTGAATGTTAAAAATCAAGGAGGTATGTAAGGCGATATATCAGTTTTTATTATTAAGTTCCTAAATTTAATCAGAGATTTATGCAATAATAGTTATTTAATCAAGTAGGCAATTAGAGACAGCGACTAATGGTCAAGATAAGAAGAAGTTAATAGTTCGATACCATTAGTCTCTCGATTAATACCCTAGTTGATTACAACATTTTTCCGACGACCTTAATATGAATTGTGTATCAAATCTAGATTGAAATACGTTCTCATTTTGCACAAGACATACATTTGACATAATAATGTGTCTATGTATCTTCATGTTCTAGTAGAGTTTTGACATTTCTCGTAGTGCTTCTGAATACTATGTGAAAGGCTGCCATGAGGATTGCACATTGAAATAGCATAAATTGAGCATTAAAATGGGCCATTAATGATCAATTTCGTACACATTAAAATCACCTTCTATTTTGAGTTCGGCGGAAAAATATATCACTGACTGAGCCCAGAAAAATATTGCAAACTTTTCAATATTTTGAATGGAAGTTTTGAAACTTCTTTAAGCATGTGAGATTTGCAATTCGATAACATTGCCTGGGAAAAAATAGGGATTTAATCAACCAGCTTTTTAATGGCTAGATTAATAAACGAGATGATTACAAGATTTTTCGGTCGACTGCATCATGAATTGAGAATTCTTGGTTTTTATTTTGCAAAAGCGATACATCAGTAGAGTTGTAACTCGTATTAGGTACTTCTAAATACTGTATGTTCGGTTAACCATGGCAATTATACGTTGAAATAGGATGAATCATTATTTATTAATTTCGTTAAACTTAAACTGAGTTTTAATTTGAGGTCGGCGGAAAAAATCATTCAACCCGATTCTCCAACTTATAACTTCGAATTATTGCTTTATTTTGAAATGAATATTTTCTTTTGGTATATAATTGAAAATCTGCAAATTCTACAATTTCAAGTTTTCATTCATGAAATCAGTTCTTTTCATTGAAGGGTGCAGTTTTTTAGTCAAAAGTAACAACTAATTTCTTCACTCGAAGAAATTTTTAAATAACCAAAATTTCATCAATAAGGGGAAATATTTTTTATTAGAAACCTAGCAGGTTTTGTAATAAAATACAAAAATCAATAATATACATAGTCATTTTATCAATCGAACTCGTGATAAATTTGTTGAATAGGAAGTATTATAAGACATTCTCGATATTTCCTGAATCTGAATGAATAAACATTATTTGAATCTTAATTAAAATTAATTATGGTTTCCAGTAAAAATATTTCACTATGGCTCAGAAAATTCAAGAGCAACAACTGCAACTGCAAAAATGTGGCTTGAAGCTCAAAAATAAGAAGAACCCTATAGCCCCAATATTGATGCCTAATCTAATCAATAGTTCCAGTTTTACGATCCCTTCAGATTTCTCAATATTTCAAAAGAAAGAAGTCTGATTATGTTAGTATTTTAATGAAAATTAATGACGCGTAAACTATAATTCAGTGTTGACACCATCACTGCGTGGATAGGAACCTAGTGAGTACCTACTTAAATAGGCGCTCTCAGGTGTAAATACGCTTAGTGCCTTCGTTCCTTTTGTCTGGATTTCTAAGTCAGATTTTTGTTGCTAACACTACTAACAAATTGTTTGTTTTACAGCTTGTTACCGAAGAGTTTTAGCGGGTAAAAGGATAGCTCGGAGGTTTGTCAGAAGATCTCTTTTCTGTGAGAGACTAGAAGATTGTCAGTTGGAATGCGCTGAAGAAAGAAGATTTACATGCGAAGGATTCAACTACAGGTAAATGAAAAAACAAGTTACTTATCCAAAACTACAGCTGACATATCATAATTGAACACCATGACTCGGTATTCGTAGTTGATCCACTAATAAAAATTTGTGAATCATTGAGTGCTAATAAGCAAACCATTACTAATCATTTAAATAAACTTAGATTATTCATATGAAGTAGCCCAGCTTTCAACTTTAGTCGCAGCTTTTTTACAATCAGATTGTTGGCTTGTGAACACGATCACATTGAGCGAATTTACAATCAGTTACTAAATTCGCTCAGTAGCAGCTTGTAAAGTATCTCAATGTACCTAATCGACCCATTAGTTTGTGAGATTGTGATGATCACACACAAAACTGTCTACTCGCTGAGTAGCTAACATCTAGCGATTCACGTGAGGTTTATGTTTGTATCGTTGTCGAGGATCTCAGATAAATGTCAAATATTTTTTCAAATTTAAGAACCAGAAACCACCGAGTAGATGAGAACTCACAGATTGTTTAGTAGCAACTTGATTACACACGGCTTGTTTACAAGCAAACAGCTAAAACGCAAGCGTTTTAGCGTGTAAAGTAGCCCAGCTTTCAACTTTAGTCGCAGCTTGTTTACAATCAGATGGTTGGCTTGTTAACACGATTACACTGAGGCAATTTACAATCAGCTACTTAATTCGCTCAGTAACAGCTTGTAAAGTATCTCAATGTAGTCGACCCATTACAACAACGATTCACAATCACTGACTATGATATTTTGTCAGAATTCTAACTGTACCTATTTCGGAAATGTCGTAATAAGTTCAAGCTGTTTGGCAGACTGTATATTCTAATTTAACAAAATAATATGATAATATAATTATTAAACTACTTTGAAAAGAATAAAAGATTCACAAACCCATAATTATCATTGTGTGCTCAGTGCAATAATGTGGATCTATCATAAACAATAAGATTCTTAGATGCTCAATTTTATTTTCCGAGTATAATTCGTGCTGCTTGAAGATTAGTTGCACTAATCTATTTGTTTCAAGGCCAAGAACACCGTTTTGAAATTAGTAATGGGTAGCTGTGAAAATGAATATATGCAGAGTTTCTGTTTCATCATAATTGGACTAGATTAATGAGATAAAAACAGCGATAGCTTTGTTCAGAAACTCTATACGAAATATTACAATTTCTCAAAAAAAATGGGCTTTGAGTAATCTCGACAATATTCGGAAGGAATAAAATGGAGTTTCCCAGAATGTAAGAGCAATATAATGGCTCTTATATGTTTTTTAATTCTTTTGAGAAAAGCTCTACAAAATTACTTGAATTCAAATTGTATTTTGAAGGAGGCGTCATACATTCTTTGCATGATACAAGACCAAAGCTGCAATATCATATCAGAGGCTTCTCTTTCCTTCAACAAACTGTTTTCAGTTTGAGTGAATATCTTGAAATGTTAAACAAAACCGATTGATGGAAAAATAAGAACTGCATATTCGGCATAAATGAAACCTAGTCCAATAAGACAACCAAGATAATAATACGAAAATATTTCCTGAGCAATATATTTTTTGAAATATCTTCTGAAAATTTCGCTTATAGCAAATGCATTTATCACTATTAGCAGATGAAATGTAGGACTATGACACAAGAGCAGAGAATATTGAAATATTCCAACTGTATATCGATTGAAATATATATTGGAGGATTCTGCATTTCAAAAAAACTTTATAGGTTTTCACTCCCAGTCTCTGAAACAGAAATAATAAAAATTTCAATTAAGATGAAGTGCTCCTGCGAAAATGTTCGGTTTGGTTTTTTGAAAAAATTGTTGCCCAACCGTAAAACTGAAAAAGGAATAAAAGAAAAGGATAACGTCAATTAGACTGCAAATGAAAACACGCACAATTCTGAAGATTTTACAAGTTTGTCTGAAGAAGGTGTCTGATATAGACACCAAAACGTAACATTATCCTTTTCAGTTATTTCCTGTCGTAGTTTTACTGTTAGGCAACAATTTTATCAAAACCAATTTGCTCTTGACAAAATAAATGAGTGCAAAAATTTTCCAGGAGCACTTCATCTTAATTAAAATTTTTTAATTATTTCTGTTTCAGAGACTGGAAGTGAAAAACTATAAGGTTTTTAGAAATTCCAATTGTATGCTCTTTTCTTTGAACGAAATTTTCCTTTCCTCTTTCAGTTGATTTGTCATCTGAAAAAACAATAAAAAACAGCGTGCGTATAATATAAACTTTGTACCACAAAATACAGTCACATCCAAACTCTTCCGTCGATATAAGCTGTTCCAAAGCCAGGAGGCTTTTCAAACAGGTTTGAATCTCTAAGTGATGATTTTTCAAAACCTCAGGTGTCACGGAATTGTCTACAGACCCAAAATACCTAATTAAAACATTTCCCATAGATTAAAGCAGTAGTTCTCTCGAATTCATTTTCGAAATAATGATAAAAAATTTGTCATGATCTTAAATCACTAAAACATCCAACATGACTGTATTATAATCATGATGACGATGATCACCGCATTACGAGAGATTATTGGTCTTTATCTATTTTAACCTTATTTTCAGATTGGACCCAACAGGACGAGGCAAAGGAGAATGCGAAACCTAGATGTCCCTCTTCAAAGGCTGGACATAGGTCGCGATGTCTTTCCAGACCGCGAATACGACTACTACGAGAAAGACAGAAATGCGCTGCCACAAACTGTAGGTATGAACCTCCATACCCCGATCATGGCGGTGGAAAGACCTACTGGTTATAGACCACCCCACGATGGTACCTGCCATACGACAGAAGGCCGGGTTATGATGTAAGACCTCCAGATTACCACAGACGACCTGCTGTGTACGATGGAAGACCATACGAAGGCAGGCCATCAGGATATGATCACGATAGAAGACCACCTATCAATGATTATGATAGGAGAAGACCTCCAGTCTACGATAAGAAGGCCACCACCACCACGATACGGTCCAGAATATGATAGACGTGGAGGTAAGATTCGCCAAGAAATGAACCTCCAGACGTACTTTGTGTTCATCTAGAGAAAAAAATAGGTGTAGATTAGTTAAAGAATTAAATTATTCGCAGTTACTCTAACTTCTATATGTAACGACCAAACGGAACTACTAGAAACTATAAACTTGTATTTTCGCCTTGAAATTGAACAGTTCTCAATGAATCATTCATCCATAAGATGAGCGTTGAAGTAAATAGACTAATGTATCAGTATTCGCAAACGTGATTCGTCTGATCCAATTACTTACATCACAAAAAAGTCATGTGCTTCATGCACTGGGTTGTTTACTTGAATAAGCTGTATTCTTTTAAATTCTATACTAGATAAAACAAAAGGGAACCGGATAAGGTACCACTTCGAGTTTGCTCAGATACAATCTACGCATGGTTGGGTATTAAATTCTAGTTGCTCTAGATTTGACTATAGCTATTCAAACTCAAGATGGTTTTCCATACTTTTACTGACTAGTAAACCATTTCTGAAGGGCTTAGTTATCGAAAGTTTCAACAAATCGATTCCTTAATTCACTGGCTCATAAAGAATAAATTTCCTAGACCAATAAAAAATGTTAATCATCATCGTACAATATGATAAATAATCTTTCCAACCTTCATTTTACTGGCGTGGTTGTTGTAAAGTTTCAAGAATGCGCGTGTCTGTCTAGTCTTAGGATTTCACATTTATCTTGTATATTATCAAACTGCCATAATATTCTTCTCCAATCTTTCAAGAAGACCAGTGAATAATTTCCAGAGACAAAATCAATTTAGAAAAGCAAAGAGCTTTCAACATACTACGAAATTAGTCCAAAACTAACCTTCCACCACTTTATGGGGTGTGATATCCCGCATGGTTATAAATTTTTCAATATTCTTGAACCTTATTTTCTTGGACAAAACAATTACGCTTGAGCATCCCTTCATCCTAATAAATTTTATATATTTACACTTCTGGAACAGCATCCAAAAACTCTCTGGACAGCAATTATTTAAAACAAGTTAAAAAATCTCAGACCAAAAGTCACATCAAATGCCGAGTTGTATAAGCTTATAAACACTCATTGGAAAACATCATAGCAAATGATTCTCCATGAAGAGTTAGGATCCCAAACATGAAATAATTCTGAAAACTCAATTACTACCTATTTATATAGTCCAAAAATATACTATTTGTTGTAATTTATTGAATTAAATCTTGAAAACCAATACTTGTTTCATTTTCCAGACATCTCACACATCCACTCACACCACACTCAAACTGGTTACAACATACATTCCCACATTGATAGGAATGACAACATTTACCATGGAACTCATTACTTACCACCTAATCCGTCACCCAAGCCAATATTCTCACCCTCATTGACAACAAACCATACCATAACAGACCATATGGCTATGGAATAGTGTTCGAAGACAGAGATATGACAGACCAAAATATGATGGCTACCACAGTTTCAACGTGAATCGTCATGACTACGAGAAGAAGAATTACTATTTGCCTCCTCGTGTTGGAGGAACTAAAGATTGGGGTAAATATGGAGGTTCTTATGGAAACTATGGATATGGTAGTACCCCTAGTCAGTATGACCGTGATTATAACTATTGGGTCAGTAACAGGAGGAAATATGATCCAAAACCAGACATTGCATTGAAACCTGTAGTTCCTCTCTTGCCTCCTCCAGCTCCAAGCAAACCAGCGAGTTATCTACCAAATACTGCCTTAGAAATCAACCTCATTCATCAAGGACCAAATATATACAATGTGGGTGATAATCTTATCCTTCCAGCTGAACCAAGGTTACCAGGGTACAATTACATGAAAGAAGGTATGAGAGTTTGATGATACACTTCAAACTATTATCTCAGAAATCTCGAAAAACCATGAAAAAATAGTCAAGCAATTTTCAAGTTCTCAAAGTGTAAAACCCCTATGGGATCTGGAACACATAGAAGTGTGTGCCAGAATCCCCCTTCTATAACTACTACTGTGCAGTTGCTTATTGCCTTCAGAAATAGTAAATTTAATATTACATATCTTCAGTTTTTTATGATATCATTGCGTGGTCTCAAATTTTCAGATGTTCATTGAGAAGTGCCACTGGTTTCAAGCTGAGTAAAGGCATCGTGAAAAATTTTATGCTGTTCCAAATATTTACGAATGTGAATTACTTTGTTTCAAGGAAAGACAGTTTCCATGTGCATCATATGCTTTCAGGTAAGATATCTGGATTTTTCAGAAACGGGCTTAGTATCTTAATTGACTATATGTACTAAAATTCAGATTTTTTCAGATACACCCATTAGTCTATCTGCCCCAGCTGACAATTGTTACCTCAGTAATAAAAAACTACAGGGAGTTGGACTACTACACCGATCTCCAACCTGACAGGGATTTCGATATTTACACGATGAACAATCTGAACAAATGCGTTTCTCACACTCCGACTTCTAGAGATGATAGTGGTAAATATTTTCAATCAAAAACATAAAATTCACAGCACCAACCTTCAGACTTATATTCCCATTACTTATTGTTCGCAATTTGAGTCTAATTTCTCCCTTAATATCACTACTCATCACTTCTAAATCACGATTGGAAAAAAGTGACTCATTTATATTGAGTATAATCAGAAATCGTACAAAAATACAACCTCCAAAAAATTATTATGATAACTTCTCAGTTTCATTTTTATCTGATTTTCAGATTGTTTCTGGCGTGTCAGAAGTGGCCAAAGGCTTGACCACAGGGTGGTGAAAGATACTCTGACAGTGAAATCAATAGTAGATTGTCAAATCGAATGCTTGAAATCCAGAAGATTCACGTGTAGAGCATTCAGCTTCAGGTAAATGTAGACTGAGCAAAAATATCATCTGATTGTTTTTCAGTTCATCAAAATATCTTAAACATACCCATTCGAAAAACTTCTGCAGAATGAAATGATTCTTTGATGGTATAATTTAATTACTACGTTGATAATACATACACACCCCCATTTTTTTTCGCTTTTGGTTAAAGAGTTAATTGCTTGACTGATAGCAATAATAATAAGGAATGTACATAGCTTCTGTTGAATGCAATATGATAACTGATTCGCATTGAGTTCAATTCTCTTCATTCAAAATATGTATAGATTGGAAATCTCAACATTTTCGAAATTGAACCTTTACAGATTCGGACCTCCAAGCTCCGGAGAGCAGTTGATAATTGTCAACTGACAGACTGGCCCTTCTTCGAATTAGATCCAAGGATAGATTTCCTACCAGAACGTGGTTTCGAGGTTTACGAAAGAGGTAGCTATGGGTATGGCTGTGAACCTTATCATTTTGGAGTTAGAGCTAAACCTCCAGCAACTGCAGCAATAGAAGTCGACCAACGTGAGTAAACATAGTTTCGAATAAGAAGAGATTTAACGCGTAATATCGCCATGAATATCAAAATAGTGAAAGCAGAGAATAATATTAATCGATTGAAATAAACCAATATTAAACTCATACTTCGGAGCTAATCTCGTCCTCGTTCAAGACAAAATGCAAGGAAGTGGTATCAAACAGAGCACCTATGGATGGCCATTTCGTCCGATTAGAACTCATTAGCACAAGATAGCTCTGAACATTCTTCCATAGCATGAACCTTGAACGAATAGCGAGATGTTTACCATTTGTCGCATTGACCGAAGCGTTCTTGTATTCCGCAAATTTTTCGTCTTCATTCCACTGACCTTACCCTGAGCGCACCGCGTCGTGGATTGAAGACGTAAAATTTGCGAAATGCAAGAACGCTTCGGTCAATGCGACAAATGGTAAACATCTCGCTACTTCGTTCAAGTTTCATGCTATGGAAGAAGGTTTTCGCATGGAACTAGAGATGGCGTCTTCGGTATATTAATACCTTAAAGAAAATGTCATTTCGCTGTAAGTTCCCAGAAATACCTTGTATCATTCAGAGCTATCCTGTGCTGATGAGTCCTAATAAGGACGAAATGGCCTTCCAAAGGTGCTCTGTTTGATACTACTTCCTTGCATTTTGGCTCGAACGAGAACGAGATTAGCTCCTAAGTATGAGTTTAATTTAATTAATATTGGTTGATTTCAATCGATTAATATTATTCTCTGCTTTCACTATAGTTTCGAATGTCACTCGAAAATGTCAAGTAATCATTAGATTCTACAGGAGTCACTAGAGTTTTTTGTAGTGTGCTATATTGGATTTGGATCACCTGCTAGGCTTTTACCACAAGCTACCAAGAAGGCTGTAAAAGTGCGGAGTGGAGTGAACTCGAGTGCAAGGCAGAGTGTTCGAAATTGAGGAGGGTACTCTATTTCAATGCATGTCATTCAGCTATAGGTAACTGTTCCAACATAAAAAAATTAAAATCCATTCGTTAATTTTTCTATTAGGTCCAGTTCTCACGGCAGCAGCAATTGCTTACTATCAGACATCTACCAAAGAGATCTCTTACCTTATATTGACTACGTTCAAGACGAGACTCTTGGTTATTGCTTGGATAACTACAATCCTCAATGTATAGAGTTAGCAAACAAACCTATCCATGATGTCCATCATAATTATTTGGGAAGGGAAGATTACGGAGACTCCTTATTCGGGTGAGTTTTTTCAATGAGACTTTCTACTGAAAACGATTCTCAGTCACAGCATAGTTCAACATTTTTTATCTTGGACACTTTTTCAGGAGTTCACACTGCCCTAGACACTTGGCGGGTTTACAGTGTAAGTGGCTGGCCTTGCAAACGAGGTCACTTATGCCAAGAAAACAGAGAAGCTGGATTCTGGTTCTGCAAACTTGAGGGTGGAGATTCCAACTCGTGGGACTATTGCTGTAGACCAGATCATCAGTGCGGTTACTCTTCTGGATTTTCTATCCATGGTAAGAACCGACTTCTTAGATTCGAAGTTGAAAATTCGTCGAAACGAGGGATATGTATAATAGTCAATGAAGCACAAGCTGTCTTACACATTAAGTGCACAACAAATTTGTCGCGACATATGTAAACACTAGAAGTACTTGCTTGAAGTACTGTTCACGAGCCACTCTGAAATTATGTTGAAACCAATCAATTTCTCCTTGAATTCTTTCATTTTTTTCTTCAGGTGCTATGTTGGTCCAGAAAAAACGCAGTGGCGTAAATGTAGCGATCGGTACTACCCGTACATTCATAACTTGATAGACCGATTGGATAACACTCACCACAGCAAACCAGCCTACTTACCAGAACGACCACCTGTAAGTTCTTGGGTACCAAGTGGCGGAGGTACAGGATCACATTATCTACCGGATTATGACGATAGCCCTCCACCACTGCGTCCACCAATAGTAAGACCAGGCTTCAGACCAGATCGTCCTCCAGCACCTCCGCATGAAAAGACCTCCACAGCCAAGTTTGGACGAATATGAGATGCAATTCGATCAGGTAATCTCCTCATATGTATTAATATTATCTTCATTAGATAAGGGAGTCGTTATAGCTAGTTTAGTTTTCCGAACATTGCGACCTTCTTCTGTTCTCTACTCAACTCATTCATGGGAACCCAAAGAGGTCGTCGAATGCGTTGATAAAACGAATATCTCGTAGGAGCCTTGGTCAATACCTTTTGGGTGTCCAGGAAACTTTTCATCATATAAACTTTTTCTAGGCCAGCCGACTCTGGATGCTTGCATACCATGTGTACAGAGTTTTCTGCTTCTGATAGACTACTAAGCTTGGAACAATTCATGGTCTAGATCGAAAGTCAGTCGAACGTTTAACTGATTGAATAGGGAATCAAAACAACCTAATATGTACTAATTTTTCAAGGCAGTAATTTAGAATTTATCTAGATGAAGTGGGCAATATTCGTTTCGTTGTCCACCACAGATTGCTGCTAGCGATCTGTACCAGATGTAATCAATTACAGAATTCACCTTAAAACTTCAGTGTTGACGTGAATATTGAATATTCATTGATATATTACTTGGGCTATTCACATCATATTTTACATATTCTGTTCAACGTTTCGGCCAGCATTCGCCAGCCGTCGTCGGAAGAACACTTGGACTGTCTTTTGGCTGTCTAAAGAGCAACTTCCATTACTTCTTGCAAATGTTCTGCATTTTTCAAAGTTCTCAGAAAAAAATAGATGATTTTTGGATTTATTCAGTTGTCGAAAAACTTATATTGATATTGATATTTGACTGATGGGTTTTCGATTATTGACATAAAAGCTGTTTCCTTTAATTTTCTACTTTTCGGTTTTTCTTCCTTTGTTGTTATGGAAGGTTCACCAATTGAATCTTATGGTCTTCATTCAAAGCATGTAGAACAAGGTTTGACTTACCAGTATCTTTAAGTTGAGCCTATATCGGAAAATCTAAACGTCCTTAAATGTTCGAATCAAAGAACATAAAAAAACTCAACTTGGAGATACTAATAAGTCAAAGCTTGTCTAACTTTGAATGGATAGGATTCAATGGGATGAAGCTTCCATAATGTCTAAAGAAGGAATACTAAGACGTAGAAAATTGAAGGAAGCCACTTTTATGTCAATAACCGAAAACCCTAGCAGTTAAACGTTTGTTGATATCAACAACTCCAATAATAAGATCCAGTTTGAAAAAAAAACTCCAATGATTTTTTGACAGCTGAATAAATCAGAAACTGAACGATCGTTTTCTGAGAACTGTTTAAAACTGAGACACATTTTCAAAGAGTAACGAAATATGCTTTTTTGAGAGTTCAGAGTTTAAGGTGTTTTCTTGATGACGGCGACGGCTGGCGAAACCTTGCCGAAATGTTGAATATACGAGAAATAGCCCAAATAATATATCAATGAACGAAACATTTTTGGTTTGCAGCAATTTTGGCGCCACCAAAACCAGGAGGTTTGGACAACCAAGACACTGGCCTGTATCGTATCTTCACAAGCAGATGCCGCCAAATATAACAGACTCGAACCCAAGACTGATGAAATCCGATTCTGGCAAGGAATCCAATTCCAAACTGACAGCAATCCAAAGCTTGATCGATATTATAAACTCCAACGAACTGAAAAATGTTCAGTACCAAATAACGAACGAATCGAACAGTAAAGATGACATATTGTTCGTAAAAATACCACTGCCTTCTAATTTCACCGAACAAGATAAGACAGAAGACTTCTGACAAATTTGACAGGCGGATTTGAAATTAGAACCTGTAGATTTAAGTGAGCCTGTAAAAAAACAACACGAAAAGGTATGGTAAAGAATTGGACGCCAACCATTCAGCTTCTAGCGAAAGACGTAGTTTCAGCAATGTTGTACCAACATATAGAAAAGGTTACATCACCCGCACCAATGTTACAACGCATGGACGATCTCATTTTTCCAGGAGTTCTTGATTTTAATAACGTATTAAAGTTATACACAAAATCAAAAAGAGTTTTTGTTTTTCTAGGAAACCTCCAAGTACATCAAAAATAGGGAACATTCTAAGACTGTTCAAACTTCCTGAAAACCTCATATTAAAAAGTTTGAGCGGTTTTAAAATTTGGTTGTGTCAAATGCGAACTGAAAACCAATGAATGAACATAGTTTCAAATTCTGTAGATGCACACACTCTATGCTGCGCAAGGCAAGTTCAATAAAACTTTGATTCTTACTGCCCCGGAGTAAGAATACATAATAGTTATTTATTATACAAGGGAAAAAAGTATGAGATCGTTAGCAGGTTGTGACAAAAAACCGAGAGCCAAATAGTTATTTTGTATCTAGTATTCGCGCATGAGATGCAAACAAAATTTTTTCTACAAAGCTTAGCTAATATGAAAAAAAATATTGAACTGGTTTGAACTGTTTTTCCAAATCAAGTAATTAGGTATTATAACTATGGGCAATATATTCTATGTTGAAAGCAACACTCAATGTTAAAGAAAACGTAGATTTCAAGAAATTACCAAGTTAAAATATAAAAATCCCATATAGTTTACATGCAGTGTGCGAAGTAAGTATTTCGCACACTACTTCGCGCACGGTGTCATAGTAACAAAGGAAATGAAAAAAAGGGTCACTTCGCATATTCTTGTCAATGCGCGAACCTTGTCATTTTTTGACGTTTGTAGAAAAACTAATATTTTTTGTGTTATGCACTATTTTTCTGTGACAGAAAAAACGACGATTTACTACAGTCTATCCAAATCCGAGAGGCCAGCGTAAACAAACTACAAACGCGATTAGGACGCTCTTATTGGTTAAAAGTGGCGTTCTTGAAGCTTCGACCAATAAGAGCGTCCTAATCGCGTTTGTAGTTTGTTTACGCTGGCCTCTCGGATTTGAATAGACTGTAGTGAAGGAAATATAAATTTCACGAAAGAAAAGTTATATTTTGTTACCTATCAACAGAGATAAAATGTAAAATTTTTTTCCGTCACAGAAATACCTAGTATATTATATTATAAGTAAGGCTCTGAAAAGGGGAGTATACCAGACATAGATAAAATATACTGATACCAGACAGCCATGCTGGGTCCAAACACAGACTCGAAAATTACAGAATAATTCGAATGAAATGAAATCTGTAATAGAATAAATGCTTATGCTTACCCTGTCTAGTCTCCAACTTTATTGTTTTGAATAAAAAAGTCAATACTTTCTATTAACTATTCTCAAAAAAAGCACGCAACTAACAATAGAACACAATAAACTGAGAATTGACATTACCATCTGTAATTTCGAGTTATGGTTGGACCCAGTCAGCCTGTCTGGCATACCTATCTTTCTAGTCCTCTATTATAAGGATTAAAAGTGCATATTTTTTTACGAGCATATTTGCAGTTGCGAGGCGCAGCCGAGCGATGCAGCAGAATTGCGAGTTAAAATAGGCACTTTTAGTCCGAATAATATATACTATTTTTTCTCCAACCAAGTCAAAAATACAATAAAATGGTTTAGTCAAAAATCGTAATAATTTGGTTATAAATTTGAACACATACTAATCATGCAGAGAAAACATACAATCATTATTTATTTATTATATTATACAGTAATTGTCAAGTAGACGTCAAATGCAATTTAGTCTAGGATTAAAAGTAGCGTTTTTAATCTAGGATTTAAAAGTGTTGCTAAGTAACGAGTGAATTTTGTACGGTGAGGGAATTGGTGGCTTTTGCAACCTGAAAATAATACAAAAATGTCAACATTTTTTGATGGTTGGAGAAAAAATCTTTTACTCTGAGCTACTCTGAATCAAATCTACAGGAAAACGAATATTATTATCGCATATTTGTACGCGGATGAAGGCTTGAATCAGTACGCAACTCAATATCAAAGTTATTCTGTGGGAATTTGAAGAAAAACCATGAAAGCATAGGTACTTACTTTATTCATGAGAATGGCACAAAATATTCATCAAAGGTTCTCAAACAGCTTATCAAATGAGTAATCACAAATTAGATCAACTATTTAAAACCTTTTCATTACATGAAGGCACTTTACCACCTATGACCTATAATTTAATTGGTACATGAAAGAATATATCCATTATGAAACAATAACTCTTCTGATGAAATGGAAAATCGCTATTAACTGCAAGTGAGATTCATGATATGAAAATGGAGAATGATGAGAAAAAGCACTAAACATTCAATTATATAATTCATTACGCAAATAAAACTACATGAATATACTAAAAAACTGAAGCCTTATAATACAATTTAGGCATGCAGGCACATCAGTTTTTACTTATTCCATAACTTAACAATAACATTTAGCTACCTGTTTTAAACTATCAGCTTCAAAATATATCTTCAATTTATTCGAATTCTGTAAACATTTCACTTTAAATATATTAATTTTCCAGTATTAAAATGTATAAAATATTTGATTCTTTCAGGCACTTCAAATTCAATAAATTGTATATTATATGTCTGATGAGTTATGTAAATTCTTTTCTGAGGTTATAAGTGAATATCAATATCTGTTCAAAGAGATAACCGAAGAAATGACGATAATAGACAAAATTTCAATTCACTTTTTTCATGAGTATTTGAACACTGATAATAGTAGTCTCTTCTTAGCAGAGAAGAGAAATGTTAGACAAAAAATTCTACAGATCATGAGGAAACTCTATCTGGAATCATGGGTGATTCAAAATTTAAAAAAATCACATCAAAGAATGACAAACATTATTGTCGCTCTTTCGGTAATCTTCCTTGTCGCATTTTCCATGTTTGTGCTTTCAATTGCCTCGTTATGTTCAGAAATTAATAATTCATAATAGATATAATAGATTGCTCATCACAAATTCAAAACATGGATGGTGGATGATAGTTCTTCAGTTATTTCTCAGAAAAGGCATCCATAATAAATTCGTGTTTAAAATTCTAAATGCAAGTGATTGATAATTTTCTCCAATTGTTGCATCTGACACTCATTTATCTAGATTACAATACTAGATATTATGAAGTCTACATAACCGAACAAGACGTAAAAACGATGAGCAATAACATCTCTAGAACATAAATCATTATATTATAGATGAAAGCAAAGCATCCTAAAACATCTCATCCTCTACATATTGCATAACCACTAAGATGGCAGATACTTCAATGTAAATTGAATCTAAAAATAATTCCTCTCTAAAAGCCATTATGGATTTCAACCTCAGAGAGAGAGTCAACTTGTTTACTCCTTCCAGAGGTTTCAACAATTTTTTTTCCGGTTTTCATTGGCGGAACCTACTCCAAACCAAATACATTTGCGAAGTAAATTCCTAAATGGACAGATACTATGTACTAACTTGATGATAATGATCATTACTTCTTCTAGAAGGTCAAAAATAAATCAAAGAAAATTAACGAACATATCCGTGTTCAACACAAAATTTGTAACATAAATATGAGGAATGTTCAATTAATTTCTTCCTTCTGTACCAATAAAATACTATTCACTTCTCTTATTTTTGTCGAAGAAATCTATTACATTTTCGAAATCATCCTCCTGGAATGACATATTATAATTAAAAGGGAAAATGCTGTTTCTTCATAATCAAACATTTTTTCAAGAACGATTTACATGAGTAGCAAAAGATTACCCTTTCGACTAAACATGAAGTCTGTTGTTTCTCATTTCTCCATAGTAAGTATACCATACTCTTTTCGTTTTCATTATTATTGAAGATAAGTATTCAAAACAATTTTCCAAATATAAATAAATAGAAATGTGTGTGATATTTTTCAGTATTGTTCTTTTGTTAAATTTCGTTTACGTTCACTTAATTATGTTCCTTATTTTAGAACTTACTCGTATCAATTTTTTTCCTCGTTTTACAGTTGTTTTTGTATAATTATTAAGTTGGGAGTTATAGGTTATGTAACCTCAACTCTGTTATCTGGTGTATATATAATATAAAATGGAAAAGGAGCAATGTGCAAATGTTCATTGAAAAGGATGGTATTCCAAGGGTAAAGGATTCATAGAAATCTTTCCCGATTTTCCTCACTAAATACCACTCTTCTACACCCAGTTTTCAGGATTCAGTCGTCGAGAGCATGCCTTTCGAGCCGTTCAGGCACACATAAAAGCACTCTCAATATTATGTCACCAACCTTTGAGATCTCTAATCAGCGCTTATTTAATTTTTGTACCTTACTCACTTACTTCATTCTTCTATGTTTACGTTAACGATGACTAAAATTCAGCTGTTTTTTTTTTTTGAGAACCTACTGTAAAGTATGGTCCCAGGAGGATTCAATCACTATAAACGATATAAAATATTGTATAATAAATGGGAAGCACAAATATTTTATAGATATGCTCTGTATCACTTCGATTATACTATAAATTCAATCATATAGTCACGAAATAACAAAATGATTTATTTTAAGCGCGCTACTTAATCTGGGGGAATGTGTTATTCGAAGTTTTGCTGAAAAAAAACAAACCAATACAGGAGATAAACTATGCAGAATAAAAGCAACCATTAAATGTGCGTAATATCAGTAACATAAATTCTCAAGTTCTTTAAAGGAGCTACCTTTTTAGCCCAGCTTCCAGAGTGGTAGTTTCACTTAATCAGTTTCAAGAGTAGCACATATTGATCTTTTTCCTTCAGAGCAGAGACAGAGAATGCACTCTCTTCTCGTATGTGATAGACCACAGAGTCGGATACAATAACATGGATGTTGTTAGGACCTTCCATATAAACTTCTTGCACTTGATCAGGGTTCACACCGATAATGCTGCATAGCTCGTTCTTGAGGTTCTCTTTCGTAGAAGAGGATAGGAAGACAGCATGATAAACTTTTGAATTGGACCTGCACACGTATATCTTAGACCTAGGCGTTACAGCTCTGCAAGAAAGGTTTTAATAACCTAGTTAGTTTAGCTCTCTCGTTGACCATTTTAACATAGGCTTGATATTGAGTTATTCACAAACTGGTGGTACTGAAGCCTCGTTTGTTAGTGTAGTTTATAACTACATACATCATTATTCGTTTTTTCATCGAAGATATTGTATAAATATGTGTAAACTTATCGAAAATCACGATGGAAACATTTCAGAGGACTGGATTGAAAATACTGGAAACCCTCTTCTAAATCCCGATTTGTCGTATTAACCATTTGGTCTAACCGAGAGATTTTTACGAAAAAGGCATCTGAAACTTTCAAAAAGGTGGCGAATGTGTATAAAGTGTGACGAAGACTATCTAGAACAACTAGGTATATAATGAAAATTTTCAGTAGAATGCTGGTTATATTTGGACCACTCTAGAAGAAATGAAATGAAATGAAACCAAGCAATATAACCGAGCATTCTCGCACATTAAAGGTCGATCCATACATTTCCGTGACATGACGGCAACGTTGCTGTCAGTGCTGCACTTCCTCTGTGAAATCCGTTATGAATTTTTCACCATCCACACAGCAACGTACAGTGTCGACCGTGTCAGTGTTTTTCCGCCATTGCTGAGTCCGCTCTATGGGCTTTTAGTTTGGATCTGGTATCTGACGTGAATTTTATTGTCTTACGAAATGAATTGCTCTGAAGTTCTTGCTTTTGGACGATGAAGAAGAAATGAAAAGAAAACACTAGAAACATCCCATTTGACATTTGTCAAAATTGATATATTGTCATGATAGCCGTGCACCGTGATCGCCGCGGAATATCAATGCATCGGACATGTTTGTCTTTTCCTTTGCTTAGAATAGACACTTGTATTTTTCGATATATTTTTTCGCTGAATGTCACGGTACGTCACGTAACTGAAATGTGTGAATCGACCTTTATACTCTAAAGAAGGAAGGGATGTCTCACGGAATTAGACAAATCATATTTTGTGTGTAGCTTGAAATACAGTAGTTCAATATCAAAATGTATTATTCTGTTGAACTTTCTAGAATAAACTTACTTATCGTGAAGGATGTTGAAGAACCTGATACCATCCGCTTCTCCACAAACCTGCAATATGTCGTTCCTTGACAAACGCAGCAAATCATGTCCGTTGAAGTTCTGGAAAACCTCTTTGAATTTTTCGAAGCGATTTTGAGTCAGCCAGGTCATAACTTGTTCGTTTGTGGTTGTAGTTGTGACACGTTGACTGCCGCTCGTCTTGAAAGATTAAAACAATTTCTATTTGATATTATTTCTGGATAAATCGAAGAAATTGTCTGCGAATTAGGAACAATTACAATTGAAAATGCATAGGATAAACGTATCTATCAAAGTTGGAATATACGAATTACATGAAAGTGTTCACGGAGCACAACAAAAAATGACTTTTTTCTACGACCGTGCGTTTTACCCATTTTCCCGCACTCATTTAGTTGAGAAAGTGTGAAAGTAAGAGATCGCTACCTACTTGGGCCTACCTAACCCAGAGACACAGTTACACAGGTCACAGTTCTAGACGATCCTCGGAAACGTTCCTAGCAGATTCAGGCGGAGGGATAACCAACCAAAGATATTCTACAAGTTGTAGAATATCTTTGTAACCAACATAAAACGTCTTGGAAAATGGAAGTCAACGGCTGTTGCTGGGAGTAATTGGAGGACTCCGTAGAATAGAGAAAAAACTCGAATAAAATTTATTCATGTACAGGCAACTTGCAACCGATGCCGTCTCAGTCATCTTCATGCACTTTGCAATCTACGAGTGTTACTCTTAACAGCCAGTTATACCATAGCTAACTACTCTGGACCGGCTATTCTGACGCATTTGCAGAATGCAACAATATTTTATTTTCAACATTAATATTAATAATAGGTAGTGGATTTTCATGGAATGTTTACAACTGCTTTTTGAATCTTTATGCGGTCGTAGAAAAAAAATGTTCCTAATTCATGTGTAAAGTGTCTTTCCCGCCCTTGACTGCTTGCCCAAACTTCGCTTCGCGTCGTTCGGGTCAACGGCAGTCGCGTGCAGAAAAGTGTAGATCAGTAGTTTCCTCACCATTTGCACCATGTTTGTAGGTTCTTGACTGCTCTGCACTTGCTGCAGAGGCGCGACTACTTGGACGATAGGCTGTTGAGGCTGTTGTTTCAAAACAGGAACAGTTTGACCAGACTGGTCATTGGCATGGTTTGAAATTGGG
>CM024246.1:3070395-3217894 GCA_013421045.1 Propylea japonica
ATCAGGTGAGCGCAAGTTCGTGAGCACGGTTTATAATTTATCGTTACATCTCAGTGATTCTGGAATTATGCAAGAAGAAATGATATACACCAAGCTATGACGCGTGCTGAAGATCGCTATAATAAGGGGTTGATCGTAAGACCATGGAATGTAGTCAATTTTTCAGGAATTTATAATTTGATTATGTCATTCCAACTCATACCTTAACTCTGTTCGAAAATAGGCTATCGAATCGTAATGCTGATGGTATTTTGGAAATGCGTCTCTTCTATTGATATTAGGCCGCATTTATAAAATTTAAGAGAAGCCCTGAGCGGAAGCTTTCGAGCGCTCGTTCTTTGGTGGAGCAATAGACTATTACTTTCGAAATTTTATATGGGTCTTGAGATGATACCAAATAGTTCTTTAATCAAATCGGTTATTAAAGACAGCGACTAATGGTCGAGATATTTTAATAGTTAGAGACCATAAGTCGCTTGATTAATAACCGAGTTGATTACGAGATTTTTCCGACGATCTCAACATGAATAGTGTATAAATTCTCGACTGAAATACATTTTCATTTTGCACAAGACATACATTTGACAAAATGGAATTTCTATGTCTCTAGTTCCAGTAGAGTTTTGACATTTCTCGTAGTGCTCCTGAATATTTGTGTACGGTTGCCATGAGGATTGCATATTAAAATGGCTCAAAAATTGAGCATAAGGGACATTAATGATCAATTTCGTACACATTTAAAATCCCTTTTATTTCGAGGTCGGCGGAGGAAATAGTTATTGATCAACTAGGTTTTTAAAAATATCGACCAATGGTCAAAGATATGGTCTCCACTAACTCGTTAATAGTTCGAGACCATCAGTCGCTCGATTAATGACCGAGTTGATTAAAAGATTTTTCCGACGAATCTCAATATGAATGTGTATGAATTCTTGATTGAAATACATTCTCATTTTGCACAGAGCTTATATTTGACATAATAAAATTTCATATATGTATTTATTTCAGTAGAGTTTTTGACATTCTCGTAGTGCTTCTGAATACTTTGTGAACATGAGGATTGCACATTAAAAATAGAAAAAATGGAGCACTAAAAATGGGTCATTTAATGATCAATTTCGTACACACTAAATCACTTTTATTTTGAGTTGACGGAAATATCTATAAATGCAGAAATCAGCACAATCGCGGAATTATATCCTTTAAAAAATGGAATTGAAAAACATGAATATGTTATTAGAAAAAAAACAAATTTCATGGTTCTAATGATGCGCTCATCTTGAAATTTGCATAAACATTCAGTATATTAGTCTTGATTCACAAAATGAATTTCACTCGAATCTGATATCCTGTTATGGAAATATAAAGAATCTTTTTTTCAATATTCCAATGGAATTTTCATTATGGCCACAAATTTGCATGAAAATTCAATATATCAGTCTTCATTCACAAAAGGAATTTCACTCAAACTGGATATCCTGTTATGGAAATATATAAGTATAAAGATTCTTCGTTTCAATATTCCAATTGAATTCCTTCAGGTAGAAGTGAATGAATAGTTTTGATTCTACCTTTACTTGGAAGTAAATGCTTCATTTATATAAATACCGACTATTGTAGCAACTACGAAAGGAAAAGCCCAGTTCTATTTGTGTGAACTGGCATAAAGTTTATGTTAAATAGGTA
Source organism: Propylea japonica (assembly GCA_013421045.1). Taxonomy (NCBI): domain Eukaryota; kingdom Metazoa; phylum Arthropoda; class Insecta; order Coleoptera; family Coccinellidae; genus Propylea; species Propylea japonica. The sequence goes on from CM024246.1 coordinate 3,072,082, forward strand.
ATTAATAACTAGATTATTATGACAGCGATTAATAGTTCGCCAATACACTTACCTGTGTAAATTTCATAAAAATTGTCCTTTTCGTCCAGGAGATACTTGGTTCCATACTCCATTCCCTTCCTGTTCACAAAGTTTATTATTAAAATCTTAACAATTTCTGAATTGTGAATTGAAGGACTTACAGTATGTTATGCATTTTGAGCGCTCGTTCTTCTCTAACCGGTGCTGAGTTTTTTGCCCAAATGTCTGTAATTTTCTAATTTTGAGCCGAAAATGGTCTCAAACGATAGGGTTAGACTCCCTGATGACGAATCCGTGGTCAAATTCAATTCTGTCCGTGGGGCAGTAGGCCAGCCGTTATAGTCTAAGAGCTGGCTACGGAGGGGTAAGGGTCACTAGGTGCAGGGTAATTTATCGTTCACAGGTTCGATTGTTTACCGACATAGCGTAAGGCCGGCAGCCAGAAGGCACACTGGAAGAAAAGCAAGGGTAGGGGGGTTAACATGCAATTTTTTCACGAAAAAAAAGTCATAAGGTTCAAAGATGGCAATTTGTAGATAATAGGAGGTAGTATGAGAAGCAGGAAAAAACATTGCCAGAGGCTGAGTAGAAGAATAACGCGAATGGGAGGGGGTTAAACATTCATATTTTTTTTCGGCAACCGTCCGGGAAGTACCACTTTCCGGACGCTTTTTCTTTGAGAAAGGAAGCCTTTCCCGGCCTAGTCCGGGAAGTACGTACTTCCCGGACTAGGCCGGGAAAGGCTTCTTTCTCAAAGAAAAAGCGTCCGGAAATTGAATCCCTTCAATATCAGTAATGTCGAATTTAATATAAATATTAATATAAATAAGAATTAGAATGTTTCTTTAATATGTGATATTTTCTGTTCTGTTTAATTTAAATAAGAATTAAAAATATAAAAAAAGAATGTGTCGTCTCATTGTTTTGTTATTCTAGACGGTTGCCGAAAAAATATTGTACGCAACACGCCCGAAAATGGTTTTTTTGGACTCATAGACTTCTAGGACGAGCGCAAGCGAGTCCTAGAATTTTGTCTATTCGTCCAAAAAAACCCTATTTCCGGACTTGTTACGTAAATTACTATTCGAAAAAAAAGTCATAAGGTGCAAAGATGGCAATTTGTAGAATAATAGGAGGTAGTATGAGTGGTAGAAAAAAACATTGCCAGAAGGCTAAGTGGAAGAGTAACGCGAAATGCAATTTTTACGAAAAAAAAATTATGAGGTGCAAATCTGACATTTGTAGAATAATGGGGGGTTGTAGTAGGTAGTATGGGTAAGTTAAGTAAAAAAACATTGCCAGAAGACCAAGTGGAAGAATAACGCGAGGGGAGGGGGTTAAACATGCAATTTTTTTACGAAGAAAAAAGTCATAAGGTACAAAGATGGCAATTTGTAGAATAATAGGAGGTAGTATGAGGAGTAAGTAGAAAAGGATTGCCAGAAGGCTATGTGGAAGAATAACGCGAATGGAGGGGTTTTAAACTTGCATTTTTTTTCGAAAAAAAAAGTCATAAGGTGCAGAGATGGCAATTGTAGAATAATCGAAGGGTAGAGTAAACAGGAAAAAAACATTGCCAGAAGGCTGAGTGGAAGATAACGCGAAGGGAGGCACCTAGTGACCCTTACCCCTCCGTAGCCAGCTCTCAGTCTATAGGCCCGATAGCTTTCGAAGCGATTGTCCTAGAGTCTGAGATTCTCAGGGTGAGTTGCTTCCCAAATGTCGCGAGATGAAGTTCGTTAACCAGCCAAATCGTAAAGGGTGTTCAATAAAATATGACCATCAGAATTATTGTCCCACAATATCTCAGATAAAACGAACCAATTCTGTGGCACATTCAAGATACTATAAAAAAAATCTCATACAGAATTTTATGGCCATAGTTTTAACAGAACCATAGAAAATTTATTTGAAATATTGAAGAAAAGAATATTCATATTTCAATAGCAAGATATCCGATTTATTTCGTGAATGAAGAATTGATATACTGAATGGTCATGCAAAATTTCAAGAAGTTCGTATCATCAGAATCATAGAATTTAATTTTTGAATTGTCAAGTTCTTACATTTTCAGTTTTTGAATAATTGCCAGAATATTTTTCCGATTAGTGCTGAGATTTTGTATTTTACATATTTTAGTATCAATATCAAGTCCTTCACGAAATTTTGAGATAAAAGCCTCATTGCTCCACCAATGACGAGAGCTCAAAAGCACCTACTCAGGGCTTTCTTAAATTTAATTTGATGTGTTAGGATGAATCACAAAAAGTGCAACACAAACCGTTGAACAATCAAGTTGACCTAAATACCAGATTAACATCCAGAAAACACAAAACAGATAACATTGATTTATTGGGCATATAAATTACAATTCTTTCGTAATTCTCTCTGCTCTGCAAATATTCATGAAACCATAGGATGTGCCTGTGAGTGCCGTCCTTCCTGATAGGTTTAGATGGAATTAAGTGAATTTCTTCGCAGAAATCTGCTTGAGTTGTGCAGATGTCTTAACTTCTGTTCCAAAACCTCGCTGAATCAACTCTTTAGGAGGCTCTATCCTTTTTAAGTCCACCAGAATGTTCTTCTTCTCTAGAAGATTCCTATCTATGGGTATCTGAAATGCCAATCGAGATGATGGAGTTGAACAAATTGAATGAATCTAGATTGAATGTCCCTATACCTGGAAAGTTCAGTGTGAAGAAGGTGAATAAACACTATTCCAGATACATGATGAGGTGATTTTTAATATATCCCCAAGATGTTTCGAGCGTTAACAGTTCATCTTCAGGAGAAAAAATCAAGAAAGTGAAGCTGAAAAACCGAAACAACAACCCAAAGGCCAAATATGAATAATAATTGATCAGGAAAATGAGACACACTTATGTAATAATGATATACTTAGACAATCGATTTCGGCTCTAGGGCCTCATCAGGTAAGCTGAAATAAGACATAGATGAAAAAAACAATATAAAAACGATGATACAGATGTACAATTCTTAAACTTTTTCAATAATAATTATATCTATGTCTTATTTCAGCTGACTGATAATGGCCTAGAGCCGAAATCGATTGTCTAAGTTTATCATTACAGTAGAACCCCTCTAATCGCCCTCGGCTGGTCCGTCACTCCGGTTAGTCCGACCAGGCGCCCGTCCTAACATTTACTAAGTTTTATAAGCTCTGTTTCTTTATTCTTCTTTCATTACTTTTACTTATTACTTATTAAGTATCTACTTCTTGATTTGTACAGTTAAAACAATGTTTACAAACATTTTCTAAGATCAAATATCACTTATTTCACTGTAAAAACATGTCTGTATATGTTTAATTTAATAAATATTGGATTTTTGAATAATCCGACCTTTTTGCGTTCCGACCATACCCCCAGTCCGTAGGTGATGGATTAGTAGAGGGGGTTCTTCTGTATTACAATAAGTGTGTCTCATTTTCCTGATCAATTCTACAAAAACACTAATGGAGTTTTTCGGTAAGAAAAAAAAAATGAAATAATAAATATACAAAATTAAATGGAATACAATAATCTAGAAAACAATGACAAAACAAAGACAAAGAGGAAAAAGTCAAAACAAATGAAACTGATCATTGAAGTCAGTTTTTCAAAAACAAAAGAAGCAGTGACAAAAAAATCGAAAGATTGAAAAAAACAGAATGTCACCAAATCACCACTCACATAAAAAATTCACAAAAACTTCACTGAGAGTTGACATGCAAATGATCTAAAAAATGACTCCTGTAACACTCAAAAATTAATAATAAAAAACCTTTGGAAAACAAACAAAATAAATTTATAAAATTTTGAGCAAATGTATAAAAACACGCCAATATTTGAATAAGACATCTGACATTCTAAAACGTGAACTACTACAGTCATCAGTCATGCTTTCTTTTATAGAGAAGCCAAAACAAGAAAGCACAAACTGAAGGAATCTACAAATAAGATAAAGTAAAAAAAAAACAAACCTAAATGTCAAACAAAATCAAACGAAATAGAATCATAAATACCAGCTTTGTTCAACAATTCTACTTCAGAATTTCGCATATATACTTACTGATGCACATCTTTCAAAATCATCTGCCTGATTATTTTGTCATTGTGATTTAGGTTATTGTATTTAATTCAATTCTGTATTTTTGTTATTTTATATTTGGCTTTGTTGCTGTTTCTCCAAGAGTTTTTCGGTTTCTCAGCTGACTTTTGTGATTTGTCCGTTTTACTTAAACGAATGCTATATCGTTTTGCCCAAATATATTTTTTTTTTCGAATTTTGAGCCGAAAATTATCCTTAAATATGGAGTCCGACACCCAGATGACGAATCCGTGGAATAGTACGATAACTTCGAAGGGATTGTCTACCTAGATACTTGATATTTTCAGGGTGAGTTCGGTTCCCAAATGCGAGGTTGCTCGGCAAAATCGTGCAGGTTCTTCATTGAAAATGGCCATTCAAAATTTTTGTTCCTCATCAATATCTCAGACAAAACGAACCAACGAAAAAAAATTTGTGTGGGCCACATGCAAGATGATATACAGGATGTTCAGAGGAACATTAATCACTTATCATTGAGTGTTTTCACTTGGTTTTCAGTTTATTTCCATTACGTTCAGATTTTAGGTTAAAGTTTTCGAAAGTACTGTTATAGCAATAGCAAAAATGTGAAATTCAATGTTTTTCTGAAATCCTTATATCTTCTACAAAAAAAATTAAGAAAAAGAATCCCAGTACACTCAGAATTATTTTCTAAAAATTATAAGAGAATGAAATAAGTGAAAAAATAGATAGAATTTTATGGTTTTGATCATGCGATCCTCTTTTAAAATTTGCAGTAACATTCAGTATATTAGTTTTCATTCTCAAAAATAAATTTGACTCGAATCAGATGTTCTGTTATGGAAATATAAAGATTCTTCTTTCAATATTCTAATTGAATTTTCTATGGTTCTGTTAACACTGTGGCCACAGAATTTTGCATCAAGATCCAGTATAATAATCTTTATTCACAGAAGAAATTTCACTGGAATGGATATCCTGTATGGAAATATAAAGATTTTCTTTCCAATATGTCAATTGAATGTTCTATGGTTCTGTTAATACTATGTCCACGAAATTTTGTATGAACATTTAAGGCGAATTTTGGCGATGTAACTACAGTTTACCATAGTTACATAGTTGACAGTTATAACGTAGTGTTCTGTCAAATCATCACGTGATAGTTACATAGTTACGTAAGTTGACAGAAAATATGCGTATTAACTGTCAAAAGTATGTAACTATGGTAAGCTGTAGTTACATCGCCAAAATTCCCCTCAAGTATATCGATCTTCTTTCACAAAATACATTTTTCTCGAATCGGATATCTTTTCATGGAAATATTGAGTTTCTTCTTTTCAATATTCCAATTGAATTTTCTATGGTTCTGTACACACTATGCCACAAAATTTTGCATGAGGCTTGTTATGAGCATCTTACATTTGGCCGTAACATTTCATTCTGATTGATTTCGTTTTTGTGAGATATGAGGAACAAACTTGAATGGCCACATTTTATGAACGCCCTGTACGATTTGACTGGTTAACGAACTCAACCATTTGTGCACCAAACTCACCTGAAAAGTCTCTAGTACAGTACCTTCGAAAGTTATCGTGCTAACGGACGGCCGGCCCTGATCACGAGGAACGTGTTCACATCTCAATATAGAGAACTAAGAACTAACAGATCGAATCATTTCAAATTTGAAGTTTTGTTAGATTTAACGATCACCATCTTCCAATATTTTCGAAATTGAATAAATCAGATCCCGACTCAAAAAATTTCGGATTTTTATATTTCAGTAAATATTCGAATTTTGTTTATTTTCGTTTTCATAACCACGAAGAATAAATTCTCAATGAAAAATGAAAATCCCTGCTTGATCAATAAAATATTCTTTCATGAGTGAAATCTCAAGATACGATAAATCTCGAACCTATCGGTGAAATTATTTTGAATTTTGGAGTTTTTTTATACTTTTCGTCTGTTTTTTTTTTCAAATCGGAAAAACAGACCCAGTCTAAAGAAATTCTAGACTTTCTACATTTCCGGTGATGTCGGATCACGTAAAAAGAGCGCTCAAGCAGGCTTTTGTGATAAATTGAGAACTAAAAATTGTTAAGAGAATATATGTCATCATCGATCCACGCCGCTAAGTATAGTTCAAAATTACAGTTGAAATTTGCATTTAAAATTCTCATAGTACCTGTTTTGGTGCGACTAGCATATCCTTGCTGGTATATGGTTTCGTTTCCTCATTCATTACAACTCTTCTCTTCGGAATGGTTCTTATCTTCAGATATAAGGGATGCAGTTTTCTATCGCTCAAATCGACCATCCTCTGTTCAACCGAAGTGAAGTGTGGTAGAGGTTGTCAATTTCTTTCTTCAGGGTTGGATGTGCCTCCATCCTCTGAGCCTTTTACTTCCTTGTTGAGATACGGTTTTTCAGAATCAGGCAATTTGGTGTCTTCTTGAAGTAAGATTGCCGAGCCACATGTTCTGTATTTTATACCAGGAATATCGTCCACTTCTGGGTAAAATTCTTGCTCCCTGCCCTCTATAATTTATTACAAAATTAAACAAAGCCCTAACGTCGGAAGCTTTTGGGCGCTTGCTGGCTATATAAAACTCTCAAGTCCATATCTCCAAATAACTTTCTATATAGGGTCTGCCGGAAAATGTGTGAAATCTCTTGGATTCAGATAGAACATAAAAAAGGGGATGACAAATTCCCATAATTTTTTTCCTATCGGCCCTCCCTACGAAGATACGACCTCCTAAATGACGCCACTGAAAATTCATTTTAGTGGAATAAATTTCAATTACTTACTTCTTTCATGATTTTTTTCTCGAAAACGGTTCATTTTATCGACACTGAAACAAGAGTACCTTTTCTTTAGCTTAAAGTTCAAGGTATCAAAATTTGTTTTTTCATCACCCTATCATACAATGTGTTAAAAATGTAAGCATTAAAATGTACAACCCAGTCCGCCTCTGGTAAACTGAAAAGCTAATTGAAATTTGAGTGCGTGATTTAATAGGTCATATCCAATTTTCATCAAATTGTATCGAGTAGTTTGAAACTTATTCCACTAAAATGTCGTATCTTCGTAGGGAAGGCTGCTAGAAAAAAAAAATTGTGGGAATTTGTCATCTTCATCTTTTATGTTCTATCTGAATCCGATATATTTCCCACATTTTTTTTGTTGCATTTTTTTGAATAGGGAAAGTGCGTCATGTGATACTTTTTTGGCAAGGTTTTTTATCTTCCTCACAGGCGTGCAGAAATTTCCAGGAAAAAATTTTTATTGAAAAATTAGGAGGTCAAGTAGTTAACAGAGGTTTCAAGTATGTGCACTTTATCACGTCTTATTTACTTTGAGATGGTACCTGATAAAATTTGTCACCGTATGGAGTTTACGGTTTCGTTGCACAACTGTCAACCCTTAATAGTTATTTTTGTATCTAGTGCGCGAAATGCTACTTTGGCGATCGAGAACTGATTTTTTTAAAGAGGCGCAGCCGAGTCATAGTAACAAAGGAAAATGAAAAAAAGGGTCACTTCGCATATTCTTGCCAATGCGCGAACCTTGTCATTTTTTGAAGTTTGTAGAAAAAAAATGACAAGTTTCGCGCATTGCCAAGAATATTTTTTTTCATTTTCCTTTGTTACTATGACACCGTGCGCGAAGTAGTGTGCGAAATACTTCGCACACTGCATATAAACTATGTATATGGATTTTTATATTCTACCTCCAAATAATGAAAATAATTATCAGGAACTATCACTTTGAAATAATTGCCAACAAATGCCATTTTAGTTCCATAGTTAAAGTACCTAATTACTTGATTTGGAAAAACAGTTCAAACCAGTTCAATACTCTTTTTCATATTAAGCTGAGCGTTAGTAGAAAAATTTTGTTTGCATCTCATGCGCGAAATACTTTCGTGATCTCGACTATTTTTTTTAACTCGACTGCGCCTCGTTAAAAAAATCAGTTCTCGATCACCAAAGTAGCATTTCGCGCACTAGATACAAAAATAACTATTAATAGGGAAAAAGACATTGGAAATTTATATATTTTTATACTATCCGCAGAATCTTTGTGTATTACAAGAAATTAAATGTTCACCACCTTGGTCAATGCCGAAATATATTTCCGATGTCATCTCATTTTTTTCTCAATCAAGGGGTTCGTAGGGGTTGAAAGTTGTGCATGAAAAGAACTGTAATGGTCGACTTCCATTCGGCGAAAAATTTCATCAGGCTTTTGGGCGCTCGTTCTCCTTAAAAGAGTGCCATATCGTTCTGCCCAAATATCTGTAATTTTCAAATTTTGAGCCGAAAATGGTCTCAAACGCTAGGGGTCGACTCCCTGATGACGAATCCGTAGTCAAATTCAATTCTGTCCGTAGGGTCGTCCGGCCGGCCGCCCGTTAGCACATATCTTTCGAAGGGATTGTCCCAGAGACTTGAAATTTTCAGGGTGAGGTCGGTTACCAAATGGCTCGGTTAAGTTCGTTTACCAGCCAAATCGTACAAGGTGTTCCATAAAATATAGCCATTCAAAATTTTTGTTCCTCAATATCTCAGACATAACGAAATCCACCGAAATTAAAAGTCGCGGCCATACGCAAGATGCTCATAATAAGCTCCATGCAAAATTTTGTGGCTATAATATAAACAGAACCATAGAAATTCGATTCGAATATTGAAAAGAAGAAACTTCATATTTCTCCACAAAAATATCCGATTCAAATGGAATTGATTTCATAAATGAAGATTGATACACTGAATGTTCATGCAGAATTTTTGTGGCCATAGTGTTAAACAGAATCATAGAAAATTCAATTGGAATGGTAATGGAAAGAAGAATCTTTATTTTTTCATAAGAGAATATGCGATCAAGTGGAATTTTTTTCGTGGATGAATACTGTTATACTGGATTCTCATGCAAAATTTTGTGGCCAAAGTGTCAACAGAACCATAGAAAATTCAATTGGAATATTGAAAAGAAGAATCCTTATATTTCCATCACAGAATATCCGATTCGAGTGAAATTCATTTAGAGAGTGGGAACTGCTATACTGAATGTTCATGCAAAATTTCAAGAGGATCGCATCATCAGAATCATTGAATTTAATTGTTGTAATTATTTATTTTTTGCATATTTTATTTTTCGAATAATTTCCAGAATTAAATTCTGATTTTGCTGAGATTTTGCATTCATTTATCTGGTATCAATATCAAATTCCATATAAAAATTTGAGGTAATAGTCTTATTGCTCCACCAAAGAACAAGCGCTCAAAGGCTCCTGCTCAGGGCTTTTCTTAATTTTTCTTGAACATTTCTGCACGCTTGTGAAAAAGCTACAAAGAGCTTGCCAAAAAGTACCACAAGACACTCTTTCCCTATTCAAAAACTTTAGAGAGTTGATTGGGATGGCGCAGGGTGCAACGAAAATCTTTCAAAATGCATAAAAATTTGGTAAAAGTGAAACAAAAATTGACCTGTTCCAACATTTTGTTGCCAAATATTAATTATTTTTCTGAGATAATGAATTTGTTCCATAATTTTTGATGCCCAATGTAGAAACCATTCTCACCTTTCTTGAGATCGCACAATTTCTTGAGCTCCGGAGGCATCTCAGTTTCTTCTCCAAACATCTGGTAAAATAAAGGCTTAAATTTCTTATTGCAAGTTTTGTGTTTGCATTTATCTATATGTTTTTTCTTGCCCATCTGAAGGTAAGAAAGTTTCTTTTTATCTGTAAATGGGTTATTATACTAGAGCGATTAAATATCACTGACATTTTGAAGATAATCGTGACAGATCATTGAAAATTTTGAATGATTGGAATTATTATGATCTATGCATTATTTACTTATTTTCGAGGTGCATAGTAATACAGTAAATTTGTGCTGAAAAGAACCCTAGCAGGGAAGTTTTGGGTAGTTCTGATTTCTTCCATTTTTTATGTTTGTTGGGCTGCTGAATCCGAATCTGAGGTTTTCTAACAAAATTTTCATAATGGAAAACGCCAATAAAATTAAAATTTCATTTTTGGTCAGTTTTCTGCTTATTACTAGAAAACTATCAATATTTCGTGAAAGACATTTTTATACAAAATGAAAGTACCTACATGAAATTTCCTACAAATTGCAATATTGAAGTTTCCTTCGCGATAAACCGTTCTGGCTCAAACTGTATTTGAAGATAGGCCTACAGTTTGAGCCAGAACAGTTTAATGCAGAGGGAAACTTAATATTGCAATTTGTAAGAAATTTCATGTTCTTTCATTTTGCATGAAACGGTCTTTAACGAAAAGTTGATAGTTTTCGAGTAATAAGCGGAAAACTGACCAAAAATGAGATTTTCATCTTTTTCTGCTTTTTTTTTCTATTTCCGCCACGAAATTTTGTTAGCAAAACCTCAGATTTGGATTCAGTACCCCGAAAAACATAAAATGGAAGAAATCGAAACTTCCCCAAAACTTTTCTGCTAAAAGCACAATTTCACTGGACTAATAGGTCCTTTTTGTTTGTCTTCCTGGATAAGTTGTTTTGGTATTTGGTTGAGGATTCGTATTGAAGATTATACAGCTGGAAAGATGGGAAACGACTGCATATTTTTGATTATATTTAACCTACAGATGGCACTGAAAATGAATTTGTCTGTAATTTCGATTGGAAGTATAAAGAAAACCGTAATAAGAATTGGCTCGAAATTCGTACGTATTCTCTCTTGGAAAATTCAATTTTATATTTATATTATGAATCTAACACATGGATCAATAAGTCCCGAGACTAACGATGAAAACAACATTTTTTCTGCAAAATTTTTTTTTATTCATCAACATAATCACCTTTTAGGGTGATACAATCGTTCCAACGCTTTTACGATTTTTCAATACCATGTTTATAAAAAAATTTTTTTCTTCTTCTTCTTTCTCTTCTTTCGCTTCAAAATAAGCTTCTGTTTCAGCGATGACCTTCTCATTTGAGCCAAAACTTCTTCCCTGGAGCATTTTTTTAAGATCAGCAAAGAGCCAGTAGTCACTGCTGGCTAAATCTGGCGGGTATGGGGGGTGGGGAAGCAAATCAAAGACCAATTCGTTCAATTTTGTCATTGTTTTCATCGACTTGTGACAGGATGCATTGTCTTGGTGAACGGATTTTTTTTCTCTGCATGTGCGGTCGTTTTTTGCGATTTCCTCCTTCAAACGCACCAGCAATATGTCAATATAATAATCACTGTTGATCGATTTACCTTTTTCGTGATAGTTAATGAAAATCACGCCATGGGTATCCGAAAAAACTGACGCCATGACTTTGCCAGCTGACTGCTGCGTCTTCGGACGCTTCGGACGGCTTTCGCCAGCTGTGCGCCACTCAGATGATTGCCGCTTCGACTCTGGAGTGTAGTGATGTATCCATGTTTCCTCCATGGTCACGTAACGACACAAGAAATCTTTTTTATTGCGAGTAAAAAGCGATAAAGAGCTTTCTGAATCATAGACTCATTGCTGTTTTTTCCCATAGAAAGCAATCGCGGCACTCACTTGGGAAAAACCTTTTTCATGCTCAATTTTTCATGAAGGATACTAAATACACCTCCATATGATATCTGTGTCATCTCAGCAATCTCACGGAGCTTCACTTTACGATCTTTCATTATAAATTTTGTCATTTTACTCACATTTTCCGGTGTTAACGTCTTTCCACAGGTCTGCCCGAGCGTTCCGCTTCATTTGTGTCGGTACGACCACGTTTAAACTCGGCAAACCACCGACAAATCGTTGCTTTTGATGGACAAGAGTCCGGGTAAGATTTTTCAATCCATGTTTTGCTTGCACGGTGTGTTTTACCAATTAAAAAATAATGTTTTATCAGAACTCGAAACTTGGTTTTTTCCAAACCGACTTTACTCCAACCTCGATTTTTCAGCTGTTTCTGGTCTGATCGACTTAAAATTTTGACACGTTTCAAGTAAAGGTTAGTACTCTAGAAAGACGTGGTTACTGGTTCACTACGAGCGCCATGTCTGGGTTAGTCTCGGGACTTATTGATCCACGTAGTATAATTTTCAATGAATTCGGTGTTCAATTTGTAATATTTTCACCGAAACGTTACCTTATCCTCTTCATTTATTTCCTTATTTTAGTTTTAGTGTTTAAAACAATTTTTCCAAAATCAATTTGCTCCTGACAAATTAGTGCAAGGATTTACGCAGGAGCATTTCATTCTTTTATCTATACAGGGCGTGACATAATACGTAGTATGTCACAACTTGAGGGGATGAATGTGCCTGAAATTTTAAGAAAAAAAGTTGATATAAACATAGATCCGTGAGAGCTTCGTTACGGAGCTGCAGGGTATTGAAATTTTAAAAAAAAACTTGTCTTTTCCATAACTCCTGCAGTTTGGATTGCGATCTGTTTTCAACAGTCTCCATCAATGCATGTCCTGAATCTCAACTAGAATCTACAGGGTGTTTTCTTTTCTGGAGCCACGTCTTCTTTTCCTTCTCAAACATTTTTGCAGTGTGCCACTGATCAAATCAATGTAAAATCAATTTTTGATATATTCGTTCAATTTAACAACTTTTGTGACTCTTGTAATTTTTTCGTATCTCTAACCGTTTTCGAGTAAAAAATTATTGAACGATTGTATGTTATTCGCTGAATGAAAAAATAATAGAAATACTCGATGGGTAAGCCCAAAATTTGCTTTTATTTTGATAGTTCGTCATCTGAGACTCAACTTCAGCTTATTCAAAATCAAATACAATCGTTCAATAAATTTTCACTCGAAAACGGTCAAAAAATACAAGAGTCAAAAAAGTTTCTAAATTGAATGAAGATATCAAAATTGATTTTACGCTGACCAGTAGCGTACCGCCGGGAGGAAAAAGGAGACATGGTTCCGGAAAAAAAAACACCCTGTATATTCTAGTTAAGATTCAGGACGTGCAATGATGGAGATGTTGAAAATAGATCGCATTCCAAATTCAGACTGTATATCTCATAAACTGCAGGGTGTTGAAAATTTCAACACCCTGTAGCTCCGTAACGAAGCTTTTGCGGACCCATGTTTATATGGCCTTTTTTTCTTGAAATTATAAGCATATTGATCCCTTTAAGTTGTGACATACTATTATGTAACACCCTGTATTATCTGGCTGATGAACTAATCTCATTAGGCAAAATATTAACATTTGAATTTCAAATCATTGATAGACAAATTACAGAACCAATTATAATAGTTGTTTTGTCCCTAATGATATTCTGGTACCATATAAGTCTCAAGTTTTCAAATCTTAAGTATAATTAGCATATCAAAAATATAAAAGCATAATTAAGATTTGAGTTGATGAATTGATTGGTATGTTTTTAGATACAGGATATCCTGCCGTAGATTTTATCAAACCATCAATGCCAAATTATATGTAAACGAGTTCACAGTTTTCTTCGAATTAAATGGAATCTGAAGTTTTCCTAACCGTGGAATTTTCACATGGGTATTGTTTACAAAGTATGCGTTTGCACAATGATGAAAGTTAATTAAAAAAATAAATCTGAAGAAAACGTTTTCTACAATGCCAGAACTGTATCGGAAATTGATGGAATGTTCGAGCAATTAAATCTTATGAAATTTAGTTGTTTAACCTTCATGGGAATCGATTATTTGTTCGAAATAACAAATCTTCTGGGATAATTTAGGTTAGATCATGTTCAAATAATGTTTTTTCGAAAATATTTTCGGCACCGTACAGGGTGATTCACTCATCCTTGGTAACCTAATTTTTTTCGAAGGATCAATATTTTTTTATTGTGTTGACGGTATTCGGTACAACTCAATGTTGACTTGAGATGCGCGTAAAAGTCATATCATATATCGGGTGTCCCAAGGTGATTGGCCTATTAAATTATTATGGAAACTATTGATGGTGAGGGTTTAAAATTTTGTGGATCGATATTTGGCCAACTAAGGTAGGTACATTTTAAAAATAATTTCACTTTTTCAGTGTTGCCGGATGTACGACAATTCGGCAACAACTTTGTTATTTTAAATGAAATCCATGAAATATTAAATCTATTCCTCCTACTTTTTCATATCTATCTTTAACGATTTTTGAGTTGTTCATTATTTTTCGAACTTCTAGATCAAATTGGCGTGTTACGAAAATGACTCTAGTTCACTCAATATTTGAGATTTAAGTAAGAAATTCAACCAGTAATTAGATATTGATCTAATCTATGTCACTGCTTTTGAATTATAGTTGTCAGTTATACAGGATTTACAAAAAATCATCATTTGCCAAGTTACAAAATCGTTGAGAAGGTATAAGGACGTGAATAAAAAATTGAAGAGTGTGTTGTACTAATTCCAAACATTGAAAAATATACTAGGTGTCTAATTTGAAAAAACGGACTTTTTTACGATTTCGTAACTTGGCAAATGATGATTTTTTTGGCCATCTTGTACAACTGACAACTATAATTTAAAAGCAGTGGCATAGATTAGATCAATATCTATGACTGGCTGAATTTCTGACTTAAATCTACAATATTTAGCGAACTAGGAGTCATTTTCGTAACCAGCCAATTTGATCTATAATTTCGAAAAATAATTAATAACTCAAAAACCATTAAAGATAGTTAGGAAAAAGTAGGAGTGAATAAATTTAATATTTTACGAAGTATCATGAAAAAAAGGAATACCGAATACCCCCTTTAAAATAACAAAGTTGTTGTCCAATTGTCATACATCCGGCAACACTTGAAAAATGAAATTATTTTAAAAATGTCCAACATATGTCCTTATATCGATCCACAAAATTTGAAATCTTTACCATCAATAGTTTCCATAATAATCTAATAGGCCACTCACCTTTGGACACCAAAAATGTGTCTCTGCAGGAAGGCATACTGCGCGACAAAGAATAAAATTAATGGTATATAATTAACATAAAACACTCTGCAGGTCGCTGACGGTAAGAAATAGAAAAAAATGGTATTCTGAAGAAAAATTTAAAATGAAATTATCTTTCGAATGACGCATAAAATGGTTGTTTTTGAAAAAAAGACGCGACGCCTGGCGTCTCATATTTCATATCCGGCTTTTACGCGAATCTCTAGTCAACATTGACCTGTACCAATCTTTATACTTCCATAACAATATGTCCGATTTTCGAGTGAAATTTATTTGGTGAATGAAGATTGATATACTGAATGTTCATGAAAAAGGTCAACAGGATTGCATCATCAAAACTATAGAAATTAATTTTTTCGCCAATCTTGAAATGAGAGGTGATTTACTGTGTACGAAATTGAACATTAATGACCCATTTTAATGCTCAATTTATGCTATATTTTAATGTGCAATCCTACGAGAAATGTCAAAACTCTACTGGAACATAGAAACATAGAAATTCCATGATGTCAAATGTACGCCTTGTGATAAATGAGAATATATTCCAATCTAGAGTTTATACTCAATTCATGTTGAGATGGTCGGATAAATCTTGTAATCAACTCGGTTATTAATCAAGCGCCTAATGGTCTCGAAATATTAACGCGCTCGCTCCGCTCACGGATTAAAATATCTTGACCATTAGTCGCTGCCTTCAATAACCTAGTTGATTTAATAACTTTTTCCGCCGACCTCGAAATAAAAGGTGATTTTAATGTGTACGAAATTGAGCATTAATGACCCATTTTAATGCTCAATTTTTAAGCCATTTTAATGTGCAATCCTCATGGCAACCGTACACAAAGTATTCAGAAGCACTACGAGAAATGTCAAAACTCTACTGAAACATAGAAACATAGAAATTCCATATCGTCAAATGTATGTCTTGTGCAGAATGAGAATGTATTTCAATCAAGAATTTATAGGTACACAATTCATATTGAAATCGTCGGAAAAATCTTGTAATCAACTCGGTTATTAATCGAGCGACTAATGGTGTCGAACTATTAACGCGCTCGCTCCGCTCACGGATTAAAATATCTAAATTAAAATTAAAATATCATTAGTCGCTGTCTTCAATAACCTAGTTGATTAAATGTTTGAATAATGGTTGTGCACACCAAATATATTAAATAATTAAAACGGGGTACTTCAGTGTGTATTTTTAATATTCAGTCAAGAACCAAGCGCTTTCGACATAATAATTGTCATCATCAGGGTTCCCCGTCCAAGAGTAAAACCACAGGCGGCATGCGGAAGAGTCAATACACAAAATTTACAAACTTAACATGCAGAACAATCAATATACGTAGAAAAGACAACGGTCAAAATCGAGTACAGTTTTTCGCCAGAAGAAGTAAACAATATTATCTATATATTTGTTTACTTCTTCTGGCGAAAAACTGTACTCGATTTTGACCGTTGTCTTTTCTACGTATATTGATTGTTCTGCATGTTAAGTTTGTAAATTTTGTGTATTGACTCTTCCGCATGCCGCCTGTGGTTTTACTCCTGGACGGGGAACCTGATGATGACAATATTATGTCGAAAGCGCTTGGTTCTTGACTGAATATTAAAAATACACACTGAAGTACCCCGTTTTAATTATTTAGTTGATTAAATAACTATTAATTATTGATTTCTCACATATTTCATTTTTGAATAATTTCCAAAATATTATTTCGATTGTGCTGACATTTTACATATTCATGTAATCAGCATAGATCTCAAGTCCTATACTGAATTTTTAGGTTACAACATTATTGAGCAACATTCAATGGATAAATTCGAAATGAAAAAAGTACAAAAAAATTATATTTTATAAAATTCTGAACAATGCGGTGTAATTGAAGACCGAGTCTGAATACGTCATAATTATTATGAATTAAATGGAATTTTCTCTTTCGATATTAAGGTGACCTACATATTCCTTCATGTGATGATACACAATTGTAGGTACATGAATATGGTAGAAGGAAGAAATATTGTTTGCGAACTTCTCCATCGCTTTTGTCAGCAAATCTTATAATCTTATCAATCCTAGCTTTCTATTTGCCTGAATAATTTCCGAAATCAATTCAGTTGGAAGTGAAGTGATTCTGACAAATAGAATTATGACTTTTTCGGATGAAAATAAACGAAACGATAAGGTTTGAAAACAGAGTACCAAATCAGAATATCGACTAGAGTTCTGCACTAGTACTTAGGCCTGAGCCTTCGTGGTCTGTCTCAGATAAAAAAATGTAGTAATATTCATTACTAGCAATGAAAACCGAGGAGAATTTTTTTTGTTATGTTCAGAAGTAAATTGTAAACTTTTATCGAAATGATAGTTTATGTTGTTGTTGTCATGAACTGAAGTGATTACCAGTGGCGTAAATAACACCCCCGCAGCCCCGCCGTGCGGAGGGGCGGCAGAGGGCGCTTCGCGCCTCCGTTGTACTGGTTGTCAATCATCGGCAATCGGCCCGGCCGATCAGCTGGCAGGGGGCGCTCCATGGCTTAGTTACGCCACTGGTGATTACGTAAATTAAACTGATTTTGTCAAAACGCGACATCAGTTGGAAGTGATGCGCATCACTTCAAAATCACATTATTTGTTCAACAGAACACGCATCAACTGACTTAGCATCAGTTTGGAAGTGATACAACTTCAAATAGAAATGACTTAATGACTACTTGGCCCGGCTAACATTGTTTTGCCATTAATCTACATCTCAGAGTAAAAAGTATTCATTTCTTACTCTGAGATCTACATTATTAGTAGAAAATACTTTTCTATTTTTCTGGTTTGTCCGTTTTTTATGCATCTAGTTAAGGGGGGTGTCAGTTTATAAACATAATCAACATAAACTGAACGCTCCACTAACTACTCAAGAAGACTGCTTCACAAATGTTAGTATCGAAGAATTTGCACTGAATGTTTTCAACTCTGAAGCGCTTCCCTTGAAAAAAATGTATGGAAGTTATTCTGAAAATACTTCTTCTTCTCGTCAGCTGTTCAAGAAGGTATAACACTTGCTATTAAATAAGAAAAAAATAGACATTTTCAGTTCGAGGTAAAAAAACTACTTAATATAGGTAGGTACGTAAATGAAACAACACTTGGTTATTTAAATCGTCTTCTCTGCTATAGGGACAAAAATGGCACTGTCTGAATTGTGCGAAATAATATAGAATGGAACTTCCCTATAACGAAATCGCGAAATCCGCAAAAATATTCGTTTTACAGAAATTTCGTTTTACAAAAAATTTTCATAGTGTCAATTATCGAAACAAGCAATTGCATTTTTTTATGTGAATTCATAATATATACATACTCCAAAAGGTGTGCAAAGTGCATTTCTAATAACTTGTAGGTATTTTATGTAGGTACGTATAGAATACATAGCTATTCACGATATTTTGGGCAAATAATTCGTTATTTTTGTCTGAATGGTACATTTAAAAATCCTTTCATTCTCATAAAAAACTTCGTATTTTCTTAAAGATTTCAAAATATTTTCCGGAATCCCTTCAGTGGATTGGAAAGCGAGACGACACGTTTGAAAGACTTGAAGTACCTCTTCACGATTTGGTTTTTCGGTCGGTTATCAATCCAAATCAACGCTGTCGGTATTATCACTGCTATCGTAGTGATCTAGAACACCGCATTTGACACAGTTCAACATGCCCTTTTCAGTTGCGAGTTCATTTGTTACAATATTAGCATCAAAATTAACGAAATCATTTAAAGTAACGTTTCGGAAGCATCTATCCGCCCGGCGTAATGGTTTAGTTTATGGTCGGGATATATATACCTACGTCCGGAATAATTTCGGAAAAAACCCATCCTCATACATTTTTACCAACTCCCATTCAAAGAGTGATGTTCTTGTTCTTCGAATATTTCGTTATAGAGAGAATTTACTTCGTTTTAGATCCTGTTTTTAACATGGAATTGGAGTCAAGGTGCAATGTCTAGAACGAAATTCGTTATACAGATGTTTGCAATAGGAAAGTTCCACTATAATTTGAAATATCGATTGAAATATATTCTGGGGAGACTCTGCATTTCTTAGAAACTTTATAGGTTTTCACTCCCAGTCTCTGAAACATAAATAATTAAAAAATGTTTGATTAAGCCGAAAATGGTCTCAAACGATAGGGTTTGATTGGCAAATGACGAATCCGTGGTCAAATACAATTCTGTCCGTGGGGCCGTCCGTCCGTTAGCACGATAACTTTCGGGGGGATTGTCCTAAAGACTTGAAGTTTTCAGGGTGAGTTTGGTTCCCAAATGCCTCTGTTTAGTTCGTTAACTTGCCAAATCGTACAGGGTCTTCCACAAAAATGACCATTCAAAATTTTTGTTCCTCAATATCTCAGACAAAAATCGAAATGAAATGCAAGATATGCTCATAATCAGCCTCATGCAAAATTTATGGCCATAGTGTAAACAGAAACATAGAAAACTCGATTGGAATATCGAAAAGAAGAAACTTCATATTTCCATAAAAAAATATCCGATTCGAATAAAATTGATTCATAAATACACATTGATAAATACACTGAATGTTCATGCACAATTTTGTGGCCATAGTGTTAACAGAACCATAGAACCTTTTCAATCGGAATATTGAAAAGCATAATCTTTATATTTCCATAATTGGATATCCGATTTAAGTGATTTTTTTTGTGAATGAAGACTGTTATACTAAATATTCATTATTATTATTATTCATTATTGTGGCCATAGAGTCAACAAAACCACAAAAAAATCAATTGGAATATTGAAAAGAAGAATCCCTATACTTCCATAACAGGATAACCGATTCAAGTGAAATTTATTTTGTGAATCAAAACTGATATACTGAATGTCCATGCAGAATTTCATGAGGATCGCATTATCAGAACCATAGAAACTAATTTTCGTAATTATTTATTTTTTATATATTTCATTTTTTGAATAATTTCCAGAATATAATTCTGATCGTGCTGAATTTCTGCATTTATATATATGGTATCAATCTCAAATCCCATATAAAATTCTGAGATAAAAGTCTTATTGCTCCACCAAAGAACTAGTCCTCAAAAGTTCCTGCTTAGGGCTTTTCTTGAATTTTTTTAATTGTCGAGTTTTTACATACATATTTCAGTTTTTGAATAATTTCCAGAATGTAATTCCGGTCCTTTAGAGATTTTGCATTCATATACTCAACATTAATTCCAAGTCCTTCACAAAATTTTGAGGTATAAAAAATAATTGCCCCACCAAGCTCAATCAAGCCTCAAATATAGGTCAAAAGATATATCCTAAACAAAAACAATCGACGTATTTCGGGAATTTTTTCCAATTACTATCTGGTCTCTCTCTCTAACCTTCAAGTATATTACTCACACATTCATTATTAGTGTTTGCAGTCATCTAGATAATAGAAACCCGATACGAGTGTACACGGATATTGTCTCATACCTATAATATAAGCGAAAGATTTTGCGGCGGATTTGCCTTGAATCAACTTTCACCCTGGACATAGCTCCTACCTTCTCAATTCATAATAATGAGTCATTTCATCAACAAGAGCGTTACGTAACGGATTCCCCTGGTTAAATGCGTTTTAAATGGCACCCAACTAGGTTAATGGATCGGTATTTCGGAGCATAACGCTCTTGAATCAAGCGATAATCCAATACAGGGTGTAACTAATAAGTGTAAAATATTTAAGGAGGTGATTCCTCATCGAAAAAAATATAGGATCTTTCATATAAAGAAACTTCATTGGAGCATCCCTTGTAAAGATACAGCCCTCAAAGGGAGTACATAGAATTTATATAACAATTTTTTTTTCACAAGCACCAAAAAGTTACAAAATTGAAATTATCTTGACGTTTCCTACTAGCAAAAAGACACTTATCCAGTTATTTATTTGGTTTACCCCATGGTTGTAAGGCTGGGAAACGCAACCCCTAAAGTTTATTTCCAATGTAACTTTTTGTCTTATTATTTGTTTACCATTTAAAAATGTATTTCCGATAGCTTGTTTCATTACAAACAATTTTTAATGTCATCTCTTGAGTTTTTGCCCAAAATAAACCAGTTAGCAGCAAAAATTTTTTCACGAACAACTTCAGAGACAGGTACATCGTCATAAATGCGAACTGAATTTATTATTATTCTGTAGGTAGTATCTGCATTAAACGACTAATCTATCTCTGTAGTTGTTCGTAAAATAATTTTTTGCTGCGAACGGGTTTATTTTGGGCAAAACACTCAAGAGACATTTTTTGTTTAGAATCAAACAAGCTATCGGAAATAAAGTTTTAAATGGTAAACAAGTAATAAGACAAAAAGTTACATTGGAAATAAACTTTAGGGGTTGCGTTTCCCACCCTTACAACCATGGGGTAAACCAAATAAATAACTGGATAAGTGTATTTTTGCTAGTAGGAAACATCAGGTTAATTTCAATATTGTAACTCTTTTGGTGCTTGTGAAAAAAATTGTTATACAAATTTTATGTACGCCCTTTGAGGGCCTGTATCTTAACAAGGGATGCTCAATGAAGTTTCTTTATATGAGAGATCCTATCTTTTTTTCGATTATGAATCACCTCCTTAAATATTTTACACTTATTTAGTTACACCCTGTATGTATACGAGAACAATATTTTCACAACTAATATCACTAGAGATCGAATTATCACCGGAAATCAATTTTTTAAAGAATAATAATTTTCTGAAATTATTCATGAGCGAAAAAAAATCCACACCAAATTGTGTTATTATATTTCACTAGACAAAGACATTTATTTCATTCCATTTCAAGTCATTACACATGCAGATTTGGAAATTCACATCGGAAACATACGATATTCAATGCATCAGACAGAGAGACACCGATATCACCTGCAATCCGTCTTGGCAAAGATTATGGAGAGAAACATAGGAAACGGAGCGACTACGACGATGTTAGCACCATTTATGTGCCAGGATTAAGTACTAAAATTTAGGAGAATGGAATAAATCAAGATTGTAGAGGTCATTTTGAGCAAAACAAGGACATTTGAAAACATTGCCGTGATTGCACGTCCACGTGCATTCGTGAAAGTAGCTTCATTTCAGTTGCGTTCCGTATTCTGTTTGTGTTCGTCTATTTTGTGTGTGCATCGTTTGAAATTTAAAATGGTTCACGAAGCATATTGTATGCTGGTGAACTGTAAAATAATAAAAAGGCCAATCCTGAACCTGAGAAAATGGAAATGTAGATATTGAAACTCGTATCATTATCTCTGTTTCTCATTGCTTTTTAATTTCAGTGCTCTCAAATGGATATAGTTTTTTCGGCGAAGATATATTGATCTCAGCAGCTGTTAAAGATCAAATAAAAAATCTGGCTCAGAATAACAAATTTTTGAATCGAGAAACTTTATTGATTTTCTGAGTAGATCGATTATTTTTCCGTTGAGGCTATTTGTGAATTATGTATGTATTATTTTCATGTGAAAGAAAACATCACCTTCTTTATAATTTCTTATCTTCAATAGTTATGAATAACCGATTTATCGCAGGAACTATAGGCGTTTCGCAACAATGGCAACGGTTTTATAACTCATTGTTCTCGATTTCATTCCCGATTAATTCTAATTTCAATTTCCGATTTGCCGGTTTCAAAACCGAAAAATCAATCTTTTCCTCATTCGAAGCATTTTATTTCATTGATTTCATTTCTCTATTCAACAAAAATTTCGAAGATAATAATTGTTATCTGATCATTTCGATCAGTTACTAATCCTTTTTTTGGTTCCTTTTTATGGTCCAGCCTGCTGGACGTTGAATACTTATATTTCATTGAGGAAAAGAGTATATTGGGTCATATTATATTCTGTAATGATGATTCAACATACAGGTTTGGATAATTCGCCTTTTAATCACACAGCATTATGTACATAGGTCATGACTATGAATACAGAAGAATTTCGGTATTTTTCATCTCATTCGAAAACTATCCAAAATAAAAACAGTGGAACTTCCCTATAACGAAAGCGCTAAATCCGCTGAAAATATTCGTTATAAAGAAATTTCGTTTTACAGAAAATTTGTTTTTATAGTCGGCAATGTCGCGATCGACTTCACTGATAAATTTAAGTTTATCATCCAAACTTAAGCACTTACTTTTAAAAATTTTCGCACAACTTTCGCACCTGCGTAATGGTTACCATGAAACCAAACAACCAGGGGTGTATTTAAAACTGTTACAGAAGGATCTCTTTGCCCGCCGTAATGATTTAGTTTAAGGTCGGGATTTATCACGTACGTCCGGAAAAATGTCGGAAAAAACCCACCCTTATACCTTCTTACCAATAACCCTTCGAAGAGTGATGTTCCTTGAATATTTCGTTATAGAGAGAATTTACATCGTTTTAGATGGTGTTTCAACATAATTTGGATTCAAGGTGCAATGTCTTGTACCAAATTCGTTACACAGGGAAATTCGTTATATAGACGTTCGTTATAGGGATGTTCCACTGTAATTTGTGTAATAGGATACTGTCATTCATTTTTTATTTAGAATCGAATGCTGTAAAATAATATGGGGTTGCCCATTGAAAATCTCGAAATATTTAAATTTTGAGTTCCACATTTCCGGATCAAAATATCCGAAGAACCTTACGATGTATCAAAATACTGAATACATGGATTCTCTACCATGAGACTGCTAAGTTTGATTACGTTCGCATAGAAAATAATCGAGATATTTCATTTCCAAACTGGCAAAGCATATGTAAAAAATTTCAAGAATTGGTGCATAACTTGGCAACAGCGCAGGACAGAGAAATTTTTTTTGGGTTATTCTGCGAATTTGGTGTTGAATCGATACATAAATGAAAATATAGGTAGTTCCATTTGAAGTAAAAAGTGAAAATTTCTATGCCACGCACTGTTATCAAGTTATGCACTAATTCTTGTTATTCATCATATTTTAGGTACTTGTCCCTTGCCTCCATGGCACCACCTTAAATTTCAGAATGAAATATTGTCCGTTCACGAAAGGTTGAGCCGTCGGTTGGCCATGACAATTTGGCATATTCCACTGTGTATATTAAAATTTTGGTTATGTTGTTTATTTTCTTGTCAGATTGATACGCAATGTTGTCAATATTGCATAGAGTTCCCTGACAACTAGTAATGTCGTCAGACGAGGCCGGGTACATTCGGCAATGTTGACTTTATTTCAAGTTATGACAGCAAATACTGCCAACTTCAGATAAATAAACAAAAGCCTACTATGCGCTCAAACTTTCGTGAACGGACTATAGTTCATATCGTTGTCTCAAGTTGTTTAGACTATTTTTGATAGCATTATTATGGCTCTGATTCAAGTCAGAAATTAAAGCTACAAAATTTGTTTTCAAACATTACACTATTATCATTATTCTTTGTGCGTTGACGGGATTAGTTCCGAATTATGGGTTTAATATTGGTTGATTTTAGATCATTAATATTATTATCCGCTTTCATTGATTATCATTATTGCAGAAGTATTTTTTTCCTTCAGGAACGGCTATAAAAAACGTGTCCAACGGTGTTGAAACGGGACTATTTGGTGGCCATAAAATGGGAGCGCCATTACCAATCCAAAGATCAAATTGGTCACTTAAATATTCACGAACTTCCAAAACACTATGCCAGATGGTTCTTGAAATTCGAAACTCTGTGCTGCTCAGAATATGAAAGATAGACCAACATACGTTACATATTCGAAATCAGGGAAAACCTCAGTTGATTTCGTGAAACTTTTATACGAAACATTTTTTTGTATCTCCTTTAGTAACAAAGTTAAAGGGGCGGGTCAAATTATAGTGAAAAACCCGGTACTATACGGATATTTCACAAAAGGTGTCAAAACCTAAAACGTTCGATTTCATTGCACTACCAATTTAAAACTCAATATGTGCGATTTTGCTATAACGCCCGTTCCACTTGTTCTTTCACAGGCAATTGAACACGAAACTGTTATTATTTGTTACTTGGTGCATAATTTACAATTAGATTTGTGTTACGAAACGATGTACCTACTACACGTTCACTATGCGGCAGTAAGAATTAAGTATTTAAACGTTACAGGTGATATTTCTGAAAGTTGATTTAACGCTTATTAACTCATGGGGAAATAGAGACATGGTATTTTTATTTTATCCGTATCAAAGTCATCATCGTTGTGTGTACATTGTTAGATAAAAAGGTAACAGATGGATTGTATTGAAATTGATCTTTGTTTTTCATAGATAATTGTTGCTGTGCAATGACTCTCGACACAGATCACAGATCCGACCTAGGAGAAATTGATAAATAGAATTCGAGCAGAAAAAAATATCAAAACTTCATGAATTGTATAGTAACTTCGCCTGTATGAGTTGATGAAAAGCTGAACATTCAATTAACTCGGAGAAATTACTAAGAACCGAAGTAAATGCCGTTTTTTTGAGCGCTCTTCTGCTCAAACTCAATTCTGCCCGTCCGACCGTTAGCACGATAATTTTCGAAGGGATTGTCCTAGAGACTTGACATTTTCAGGGTGAGTTCAGGTCCTGAATGCCTCGGTTAAGTTCGTTAACCTGATAAATCGTACAGGTGCTCCATAAAATATGGCCATTCAAAATTTTTGTTGTTCCTCAATATCTCAGACAGAACGAAACCAATCGAAATGTTGCGGCCACATGCAAGATGCTCATAATAAGCCTCATGCAAAACTTCGTAGCCAAAGTGTACACAAAATGGTTAACCATGGAAAATTCAATTGGAATAATGAAAAGAAGAATCTTTATATTTTCATAATAGGATATCGCATTCAAGTGAATTTTTTTTGTGAATGAAGACTGATATACTGAATTTTCTTGCAACATCTTGTGGCCATGGTTTTAACAGAGCCATAGAAAATTCAATTGGATAAGTTGACGAACTACAAAAAAATTTCTACAAAATGGCTGAAAATCAACGAACGTATAATATAGCTATTATTCACGAGGTGAAGTTAGGGCCACGAGCCGTAGGCGAATGGCCCAAATCACCAAGTGAATAACAGCCATTATACGCGAGTAGCATACTATACCTTACCCATGACTACTGAATGTATTTCTTGAAGATTTTAACATTTGGCGACCGCGGCAAGAGCCTTCTATGACAACCGTGGTTAAAGTCAAGTTGACACATGAGAAGTTTTTGGTGAATTGGTCATTTGGTAATGAAAAATTCATTCACCAATGAAATCACCTTGTATGATTTTCAAGATCGTTTTCCAAATTTGATCAATCACGCAAAAAACTTTTTACTCCACGTTAGGGCAATCACGTACGGGTGTCCCAAATATGATGTTCACTGAGAGCATCTCGAGAACCATAAGGGTTAGAGAAAAAAAGTTTGATCTCTTTTCTCGAAATAAGTTATCAATTGCCAGCCAACAAATTCCAGATATCTGAATTGGTTCTAGAGTCACAGGGCGTTTCTGCAAAATTGCTGTTTCAATTATTTCGTTATATCACGTTTTCTGTTGGAGATATCCAAGAAAATTCCAAAACGTTTTCTTTTGTAATTTCTAATTTCTATTGCCTATAGGGCTATAGGCTGCTTTCATTTGATCCACAAAAATTATTCGCCGTTCATGTGCTAGAGAGAAAAGTTTGTGTTTTTTGACACAATTTATTTTACATCATTGCTTTTTGTTGGGCAATTGGTTATTTAAAAAAAAATCGGGAGTCCTTGAAATTTTTATCTGACCTTTATGGTTCTCGAGATGCTCTCAGTAATCATCGAATTTGGGACACCCTGTACAGCTGCAATTCACAGAACTTTGTGCCACGTGAATGTCACTCATCGATAGATACACACTATAGTCCGTTCACGAAAGGTTGAGCCGTCGGTTGGCCATGAAAATTTGACGTATTCCACTGTGTATATTAAAATTTTAGGTTATGATGTTTAAATTCTTGTCAGATTGATGAGCAATGTTGTCAATATTGCATAGAGTTGTCTGATAACTCGCAAGCTCGTCGGACGAGGCCGGGTTCATTCGGCAACATTGAATTAATTTTACGTTATGACAGCAAATATTGCCAACTTCAGATAAATAAAGAAACGCCTACTATGTGCTCAACCTTTCGTGAACGGAGTATACCTAGTTTATTTTTCTCGCAACAGATTCTCTCACAGCCTCAAAACGTTGGTGTTTCATTTATTTGAACTAATAATAGGTTCTTGAGAAAAATTCCAACGTAAATAGCAGTTATTCGATCATCTGGTTACTGCACACAGTGGTTATCGACCATCGTCGATCGAAAAAAAAACTGACATCTGGATATGAGATCTTTGATGTTTTAATTGGAATTGAACTCTGTAATTGATGTTAATTCACTGATTGTAGGTATATTGGTTTTTTATTAGATTTAGAGAACAAGATAGGTGGGATCTTTGTTACTAAATATGAGGAAATCATTACTTTAGTTTTATTTGGGATAATTTCATAGCAAGAGAATTTCATTTATCTGGAAATTTTTGAGAACACCTTCCGCCTTGTTTTCAAATAATATCTTAGAAACTTTATAGGTTTTCACTCCCAGTCTCTGAAACATAAATAATTAAAAAATGTTTGATTAAGGTGAAGTGCTCCTGCGAAAATCTTTGCACTTATTTGTCAGGAGCAAATTGGTCTTGAAAAAATTGTTGCCTAACAGTAAAACTGAAAAATGAAACAAATTAAAAGGATATTGTAACGTTTCGGTGGCTATATCAGACACCTTCTTCGGACAAACTCTAAAATTCTTCAGAATTGTGTATTTTCTCATTTGTAATCTGATTGACATTCATTTGGGTTAACGATATAGCACTCGTTTAAGTAGAACGAGAGCCCAGAAAGTGGGTAAATCCCGGTTGCTGAAAAAATATAATATTCATATAGGTAGGTAGGTACCTGAAAAATTTTGATTTTGATTCTGAAGGCATCCATTAAAGCATGAAATCTAATAAAAGTGTTTCACATTTCCTAAGACCGGGATATCGTAACAAAGCTTCTACCAAAGTTTTACATTTCGTCAGATATAATAAAAATCTAATTATCCGTAGCACACGACACAATTAATATGTCATTAATTCATTGCAAAATACGGCCTTAATGCTTCTTAAGCCAAGAACATTTTGTCGTTACTTCTCAAGCTCCAGTTGTTTTCACAATAGTGGGAGGAAGTGTGCTACTATTTTGATGGTTAAGGAAGCATAAACAACTGTCTTAGAATAGAACGCATCAGACCCGAAGTCTTCGCTCACGCTATCATCACCTAAAACATTAAAAAAGTATATTTTATATCGTAGCCCAAAACGAACTGAAAAACTTATCCCTGAAAAAGATATTTATACAGGGTGTTCCTAAATTGAACGTACAAACGAAAAGGGGAAATTCACCAAGTGAGTTTAAGAAAAAAAAGTCCCATAAACATGGGGTCGCAAACGTTTCGTTTTCGAGATACAGAGTGTTGAAGTTTGAATTTTTTTCAAGTGTTTTCCTCATAGTATCTATACTTCACAAGATATTCAAGTGAAATTTGGCATAGATATTACAATCGAGAGTTCTCACCACGTGACATGGCAATTTCGATAGAAGATCTACAGGGTGATATTTTTTCTGGAACACTGCCACCTGTTCTTCTGCAGAACTTTTTTTGGTGAGCAACTGTTAATTTGAAAAATGTAAAAAGAAGCTTTGTTCTTATACAAAACTTTTCGGTCTCTTGTAGTTTTGTCGTATCTACCAACGATTTCGAGAAAAAAAATTTTGAACGATTCTCTCGAAATTCTCGTGAAAATCCAAATTATGTTGGGAAGGCCACTTTGTAAGCTGTGGTGAATGAATTCAGTGTCAGTTTTTATGGAAATTTCCTGATCTGTAGCGTTGATTCATAAAGATTCGATAAACTCGTATAATCAACACATGTTTTTGATTAAAATTTAACACCCTGTATCTCGAAAACGAAACGTTGCGACCCCATGTTTATGGGACTTTTTTCTTAATCTCCCCTTTTTCGTTTGTACGTTCAATTTAGGAACACCCTGTATAGCCTTAGCGACATTTAATGTTTTACTGAAAACCCTGTATCATTAACAAAAATTAAAAAATGAAGCTATTGTTAAAAATGAAGTATGAAGTCGTTATGGGAAGATGTGTCTTGATGATAAATGAGAAAACACATGTTGGAACATTTGGAGCATACCACAAGTGGTTTTAAAATTGACGCAAAAAACAGATTTTGTTTCGCCCTGTATAAAATGAAGTAAGCCAAGTTTTCTGGAAATTCGAAACTGCTGATTGATTTCGAATGAACTTACCTACAATTGAAAAAAAATTCAATCAAATCGAACATGAAATAAAATATTTATGAATAAACAAACATCGACATCGATTTTCTGTGAACCGGACAAACATATATAAGTATTTGTAAAGGACATCCGGAGAATCATTTTTGCCTTATGCATCGAAACATAAGCGAGATACAGGGTGTTAAACGTCATTTTTGAGCAAGATTCTTATGAATGTGGTCAGTTATATATAACACTTAAAGTAACGGTTTTTGTTTAAATCTCAGTATTTGAGGGTCCTCTATTCAGAAAAGTTAGCGAACTCCAAAAACAATTACAAAATGGCGGAAAACCTGCATGTTCCTAATTTTTTTTCGGTTGTCAAATAAAATTTTATTTTCTGAATTGACACAATTTTCTACGAATTTCTGTGAAAAATTCTTTTCAAAAATCGAACACAAATTTTTTTCACATGTCTACAGCGATGAACAAATTTTACCCGAATTAGATGGAATTTTGTACAATTGTACTTCTTGAATTATCGATCACGAATATGAAAACATAATTTTAAAATATCAAACCTCTGAAATAATAAAAAAATTGTTCTGAGTTCTAGAGTCAGAATAATTAAATAATTGACATTCTAGATGAATTTAAGAAAAAATGTTCTGTGAAACTTAGTTGGGACTCGAACCGACGTAGGTATTAAAAAGGGAAACGAGGCTGTTCTAAGGATATTAATATTCGTTGCCAGGCAACGGTAGATCGTAGTTCATAGAGTTTGATTGGTATTTGAATTTACCTGAATATAATTTAGCCAGTACGAATATCGATATCCTTAGAACAGTCTCGTTTCTCTATTTAGTACTACGTCGCTTCGAGTCCCAATTAAGTTTCACTGAATTTTTTTTTAAATTCATCTAAAATGTTTGGACATACCAATATTTTAATAATTTCGACTCTAAGAACCCAAACAATTTTTTTTTTATTATTTCAAAGGTATGAACGAAACATTTGAATAACTGTAGTAACGAAACTGTTTGATATTTTACAGCTCTGTTTCCATATTCGCGATTGATATTTAAAGAAGTACCTAGAATTGTACAAAATTTCCTCCATTTCGGGTAAAATTTTCTTATCGCTGTAGATATGTAAAAAAATTGTGTTCGATTTTTGAAAAAATTTCCACAGAAATTCTTGGAAATTTCTGTTCATTCAGTTAATAAAATTCAATTTGACAACCGGAAGAAAATTAGGAACACTGCAGGTTTTCCCCCATTTTGTAATTTTTTTTGGAGTTCGTCAACTTTTCTGAATAGGGGACCCAAAAATACTGAGATTTGACCAAAAACCGTTACTTTTAATGTAATACATAACTGACCACACTCGTAAGAATCTTGCTCAAAAATGACATTTAACACCCTATCGCTTATGCTTCGAAATCGGGATGTATTGTATCAGGTAAAAATGATTCTCCCGGTGTCCTTCACACGAATAAATATGTTTGTCCAGATGGAACACCCTGTATCTATTTCATTTTCGAGGAATTATAATTTAAAAAATTGTGCGGGCGAAAAATTGTTAATAAGGAAAATTGTATTTCACAACCCAACAACATAAGATTCTGTTTGGGCATGTATGATAGCGAGCAATATATATTTTTACAATTAATCCAAATGCAATATTTTTATCCATTCGCGGAAAGTTGTTCCATTTTATCCACTAATGACGACATTCTATGATATGTTGTAAAAACCTTTCAAGGCGTTCAGTGACATAAATCTTGTACTTGACGTAGATTTCCTTCCTAATTTTATCTCGTACGCGTTCTAGTTTTATAGGCATAATAAAAAAACAATTTTGCTTCGAATTTTATTCACTATTGTTCTAAATCAGTCGATCTTGAAGATCTACGTTCAATGTCTAGGATGTAGAACAGTGTGATTGATAAATCGTGAAATAAAACAGAAATAGAAATTTCGAAAGAATAATTTAGTGATTCCGTGAACATGAATAGGGATAGGTACTCAAATGAGTTCTACGAGGTCTGTTCAAAAGAAAAATGTCTAAATGTCTGTAATTTTCGAATTTTGAGTCGAAAATGATCTCAAACGGTAAGGTTCGACTTTCTGATGACGAATTCCTGGTCAAATTCAATTCTATTCGTGGGGCCGTCCGGCCGAGAGCACGATAACTTTCGAATGGATTGTTCTAGAGGTTTGAGATTTAGAGGGTGAATTAGGTTCCCAAATGGCGCGGTTAGTTTGTTAACCAGTTAAACCGTACAGGGTTTTCCATAAAATATGGCCATTTGAAATTTTTGTTCCTCAATATCTCAGACGAAAAGAAACCAATCGAAATGAAATTTTGCGGCCACATGCAATTTTGTGGCCTTATTGTTAACATAACCATAGACAATTCAATTGTAATATTGGAAAGAAGAATATCTCCATAACAAGATATCCAATTCGAGTGAAATTCATTTTGTGAATGAAGATTGATAAACTGAATGTCCATGCAGTATTTCAAGGGGATCGCATCATGTGAACCATATAATTCATTTTCTCTTAATTATTGTTTTTTTTACTTAGGGGAAGATGGGGCACCTTCATAGAAGGTTTTCTTATTTTGTCCTATAGAAATTCTTCTGATATCCATATCTGTATCAATTCATCAAAAACTAATAGTCTCACTATCTTACCATATATCAGAAATATGTTATTTGTATAAATACTTTCGTACCACTTTCTGTGAGAGTTACAAAAAAAATTTAAAATGTATGAATGTACCCCACATGCGGGACCGTTTCATACAGGAAAATTTCCATTCTAATATACGATTTTTGCTACCAAGATCCACTTTCCCCTACATATTTCATTTTTGCATAATTTAGTTCCGATCCTACTGAGATTTTGCATCCATATTCTTAGCATTAATCTCGAGTCCTATACGTAATTTTGAGGTAATAGCATTATTGCTCAGCAATGAAAAAGCGCTCAAAAGATTTGGAAAAATACATCAATACGTGCTTTCCAAGTAATTTCGCCCCTAATTCCGGAGCATCCTGTATAATATCTTCAAGTTCGCGCTGTGTGAAACGCGAAACCTTACAAAACGCTTCTGAAAACGTGCGCTGCAAACCAGATTTACTAAATCGTGCACTCGAATGCTTAAAAATACCCTCAAGAAGTAGAACTAAATGTGACTATCCAAATTAAGACGCTTCTTCAATGAAAATTCATGCATATATTAACAGCTACTAAACGTGACCAGATAATTCAATAAGCCAACTATATGAACTGTGTGAATCAACAAGTGAAACCTACATACGAAACGAATATACCTACTAATTAATGTTTCGACTTCTTTTTATTTTAAAGCTGAACTCATCCATTGGTAATATTACAGAGTGGCAATTTAAAAACTTGCCAGTTCTAAGAACAAAAATTTAAGAAAGCACTGAACAGGTGCTCTTGAGCGCTCTTTCATTGGTGGAACAATGAGGCTATTACCGCAAAATTTTGTTGAAACTTGGGAATGATACTAAATATATAAATGCAAAATCTCAGCAAGATTAATATAACATTCTGGAAATTATTCGAAAACTGAAATATGTAAAAACTTGACAATAACAAAAATTAAATTCCATCGTTTTGATGATGCGATCCTCTTGAAATTTTGCATGAACATTCAGCATATCAATTTTCATTAACAAAATAAATTTCACTAGAATCGGATTTCTTGTTATAAAATTTTAAGTATTTTCTTCTCAATATTCCAATTTAATTTTCTATTGTTCACGAAATTTTGCATGAGGCTTATTATGAGCATCTTGCATGAGGCTGCAACATTTCATTTCGATTGCTTTCGCTTTATCTGAGATATTGAATAACGAAACGCTTTGAGTGGTTAACGAACTCAACTGCGACATTTGCGAAACGAACTCACCCTTCAAATGTCAAGTGTCTGGTACAATTCCTTCGAAAATTATTGTGCTAACGGACGGCCACATGAGCAGAATTCCATTTGACCACGGATTTGTCATCAGGGAATCGAATCCTATCGCTTGAGACCATTTTCGGTCAGAATTCTAAAATTACAGACATTTGGGCAAAACGATATAGCACCCGTTTAATTAGAAGGAGCGCTCAAAAAGATATATACATTATTCATGATGTAATTATTGATATTGGGAAGTTTCTGCGTTGAAAAACACTACATTATGATATTTCCCATTTTACATAATCGTTTGAAATTTTGAATAATGTTTCGTGTCGCCACTGATCTAATGACATGTTATACGGGTGGCCCACCACTGACGCGATGGTCATTTTGATGGTGTAAATGATGATATTTTGAAAATCTTTTTTTTGGTGAGTGTAGGGTAACCAAAAGGACAATTTAAAATTATTCCAATACAAAGGTACATACCAAAGTTATACTTTTTTAAATGTGACACCCTATATATGACTTCAAAAAAGGAAAGGCATTTCAAATCATGATGAGTTTCTTGATATCACTATGTACATTTAGTGCGCCATTTACGAGAGGAGCGATATGATAGTGATCTGAAGAAACTCATCATAATTTGAGCTTGCCTTTCTTTTTTTGAAGTCATATAAGGGTGTCACATCAAAAAAAATATAACTTTGGTCTGTATATGGAAATAATCTTAATATGCGCTTTTGGTTACCCTACACTCACCACAAAAAAGATTTTCAAAATATCATCATTTACACCCTCAAAATGACCATCGCGTCAGTGGTGGGCCAGCCGGTATATTTTTGAAACGAGAAAGAATCGGTGATTCTTAAGTAAATTTAAATTATTGTTTCCATTAGAAAAAACGAGAAATTATCTGATTTATCAGGATGGAAACCCCTAGCAAAACGTAGATTACGCCACAGGATTCCTTCGAGAAAAATACCTGTACATTGTCTTTGTTTCAAGTTCATAGGACAAACAGGAACGAAGATAATGACCAAAGTTGAAATTGGCAAAATGTCAATTTTGGCTTATATCTCGAAAACAGAAGAAGATAGAGGAAATGCGGTTGACGGCATAATGAGTTTCTCGAAAAAAGATGACCGCAATATGCCATTCTTTTGTTCCCATCTTTTAAGGTTAAAATGTTGTAATCCAGGGATCCCCAATATTCTGGCCACCCTATACACCATCACATCATTGAAAACTAACATGTTACTGTTTGTCTAACATTTGCACTTGCTCCCCTTTTTCCTGAATATAAACTGCGCAACTTGTCATTTTTCTTCAGATCTACTGGCCAGTGAAACCAATTTTTTTAATTTCATCTCACCAGTTTATCGATATATTCCCTGTACCAGCTTTTTCATTTTGTTTTATAAATTTATATTCGACCTTCTGATTTGTACCCCAATATCTTGAAAAAGTAATTGTGAGCTCAAGATATTTTCAACAGAAATTTCCTCATATTCTTAGTCAATATGTAGAGCATTGGCACCAATTCATAGATTATTTTATTTTTTTTGCAGGCTGTGGAACAGGACAGACACGTCTTGAAGCGTAAATTAACCAACAAGGAATCTGAATTAGATGCAAAAATAGTCGAACTGCAAAATGACATCACAACTCTCACCGAAAAACTGACTGCTAAGGACAATTTGCTTAAACAGTGCGAAAGAGAAAAGGGCAACTTAGTGGCTGAACTAAATGCTCAAAACTCGAGGTGAGAAACTATTGTAGCTATTGTAAAGGGTTTTCCAATAAAAGGTGCTATTTTTAATAGCCCGCTATTTCGGTAGATGTCACGTTTAAAGCTTTCATTTTTTGAATTTGACAAGTAGAAACTACTCCATTAATAAAAATGGAACGATCCAAGCTTCAAGAATGCAAGATCTTGTGATTTAACACCTTGCGACTTCTTCCTTTGGGGCCACGTGAAAGAGAAGGTCTACGCCAATACCCCAGCTTCGATTCAAGACATCAAAGATGGAATTCGTGAGGCTATCGAAGACATAGGGCAGCGATTTGGTTAATGACAATTTCATTAAAAGGATATGGTCCTGTAGGCGTGCTCATGGTGGTCATTTGCCTGATGTTATTTTCCACTATTAACGGCATAGCTTCTTCTTTATAATGAAATGAACATCCGATCATTTATATTGAAAAATCGGATTTTTCTTTGAATATCAAAATAACACCTCTTATTGGAAAACCATGCTCATGCTAGCCGGTTCACAAAGTTCAGATTATTATCAAAGGTAGTGACTTATTTTTGACAGAAAATTCAACGTGTCACAATGATTCACCTCAGTAAAATTACATCAATGAACCATTTAAAGTAGAGGACCTATCCTCCCCTGAAGATTTCGTGAAATTTCAAGTAGTGTTATAATGATTATCTAACACCATATCCATTTTGTTTGACATATATTATTGAAAATCATCTTTCTTTCATCTGTTCATTCTTCAAAATTCAATCAAATCAAATCAATTACAGTGGAACTTCCCTATAACGAAAGCGCTAAATCCGCAAAAATAATTCGTTATAAGACTGGGATCTGGTACTTAGTTCTGAGGATGTAGATGAGGCATGGCAATCATTCCACTCCACAGTGAACGATTTCGTTATAGCGAACACCCATCAGCGTTGGTCGGAGTCGGTGCCTGGTAAGCCTTGGTTAACGAAAGACATACTGAGGTTGATTCGGCTCAAGAGATGCTTATGGCAACGATACTTGAGAAGCAGATCTCAATTAAACTATGATCGGCATCGATCTCTGTCAAATCAACTCTCTTCGAGGATTGCAAGAGCAAAAAACGATTTCGAGGAGGATTTGGCCTCTTCAGGAAACAGAAAAAAATTCTTCAAACATGTGAGGTCCTGTCTCAACTCGAAAGTTTCCATACCTGCAGTTAGTGATCCCACCTCTGGTGTGAAATGTGCTGATGATGCTCATTGCGCCAATATCTTTGCAAATGAATTTCAAAACTCATTCATACCTGAGCCATCTACTGACCTGCCATCAATATCTACGCCGCGAATTGGCCCGTCTCTGGATTCCGTTGAAATTAGTATCGAGATGGTTAAAGAACAGCTTAACTCACTTGATGCTTCATCCTCGCCTGGTTCCGACCGACTCTCCGCAGTGTTACTGAAGAATTGTGCTGATCACCTGTGCTATCTTCTGACCAAAATCTTTTCCATGTCTCTACAACAAGGTAGACTTCCCTCGTCATGGAAACATGCTAGGATAACTCCAGTCTTCAAGAGGGGTGATCGCTTTGACGCTGGCAATTATAGACCAATTAGTGTACTATCAGTGGTTGCTAAAATGTTGGAGAGGTTAATTGCCAAAAAGTTAATGACTTTTCTTTTGGAGAACAACATTATTCCTGGGGAACAGCATGGTTTTGTGCCAGGTAGATCGGTCATAACCAACCTCCTCAAGTGTCTCAACGAGTGAACATCATGTCTTGATGCTGGCATACCCGTCGATGTAATATACTTGGATTTCGCAAAGGCATTTGATAGGGTTCCACCGATGAGACTTCTGGCCAAGCTGGAACATTGCGGTATCAGGGGCAACTCCTGGAATGGTTTACAGATTACCTGAGAGAACGGCGATTCGAAGTGAGAGTGGGCGATGGACTATCAACAGTGCGCGAAGTGGTTAGTGGTGTTCCTCAAGGGTCAGTTTTAGGCCGGTTATGTTTCTGATATATGTTGCAGATCTTACCACCATATTATGTTGCGACTCGTCCTCATTTGCAGATGATACCAAGATTTTTGCAAACACGCTTACCTCCCATGATTCTTTGCAAGGGACTTGATGCACGTCACGGCCTGGTCGAGTGATTGGCCCATACCACTGAACGCTTCTAAATGCAAGGTTCTTCATCTTGGAAAGAATAATCCCCGACATACATACTTTGTCGGTGGCCATCCTATTGATTCGGTATCTGAGCACAGTGATCTTGGTGTGGTCATCTCAGAGGATCTGTGCTGGTCGAAACATATTTCGCACGTCGTGTCCAAAGCAAAGAGAATTTTTATCTTATAAGGAGATCATTTCCATCCTGCTCCCTTAGAACATGCAAACTGCTTTACACGACATATGTTCGTCCAATCTTGGAGTATGCTGGTCCTGTCTGGTGTCCCACCCTGAGGAGAGATGAGCTGCAGCTGGAAAACATTCAGCGCAGTGCGACGCGAATCCCTTACGGTTCGAGGAGACCTTCGTACCAGGAAAGATTAGGTTTGTTTGGTCTCACTGCGTTTAGTGAACGGAGGCTGCGGGTGACTTAATCATAACGTTCCGAGCGATACACGGTCTTTTCGGCAGTGACTTGAGTAATCTCTTCGAACTGAATTCAAACAATTTACGTGGACATCCTTTCAAACTCCGACGGGAAAACTTCAGATCGTCGAACGTGAGAGTTTTAATCAGCAATCGCGTGTTCTCGAGATGGAACTCTTTGCCTGCTCAGGTGGTGACGGCCACAAGTGTTAATGGTTTTCAAAGAATCTTTACGATGGGACTCAGAGATGATTTTTTTGTAATGTTTCATTGAGAAATTAAATAGGCCACATGCCTCTTCTCTAATTCTGTAATAATAATAATAATAATAATAATAACTCCTCCCGCCCTCAGGGGCTCTGGAATGGTAAGTTCTAGAGTACGGGCTTAGCAAACCCGAGGTACCCGAGCTAAACCTGGCAGTAGGTATAAAATGCAACCCATAATGATGGTGCAATTAAGGAGTAGAAATATTGAGTCGCTGCCTGAGGATCGTCAGGGCATGTCTGGAGCTGGCGCTGGACATGACAGCATGCGGGACGTCAGTGGCAGGGCGCTGAGGAGGCGGGCCCCTGTCATACAAAACACTACAGCTCAACAGGAAGAACCAAGGAGGCAAACAACAGCAGTGCCACCCCCTACAAATAGTGCTACGCAGGATCTTCAACCAGCGTTCACTCAAGCAGGGTTACCCAGAAGACGCATGAAATGGACAAGTTGTATCAATGAAACGATCATGCGCATCTACTATAAAATAACAAACCTGGGTCAAGAACTAACTGGATACAGACAACGGTTATTCAATGAATTCAAGCGATGTTTTCCAGATCTACAAGTAACTGAACAGAGGATAGCTGACCAATATCGCGTAATCCTCAGAAACAAACTTATATCAGAAGACAGATTGCAGGAAATTAAAAATGAAGTTGTCAATGAATTAAACAACGAAGAAAACCATAATAGAGAAGAACACACAACTTCTGGAAACAGAGAGCACAACCATGGAGCAACACATGAAGAAAGAACAACTGAACTCCAATTACCGCTCCAAGAAGATATTCAAACGGACGACGAAACACAGAATGAACATTCATCACCTCAGGTTCATACCTCGGTAGAAACTGCCCATAAAATTTCGAACGAAGAACGACAAGCTCTAGTGGAACGTCTTGAATCAGCAATGCACAGATTATTCAGCGAATACAACGGCACTGATCCACTCTCCAGACCAACACTACCTAGGATCAGATCATCCAAAAAGCTTGCAGTCATCCTCAAGATAATGAACACTGATGTCATACCAAAATTCCTTTCAATGGCAACACAACTGGAAACGATCCATCTCATCCTTTATTGTGCCGCAACAACTGTAGTGGAAGTGCTGGGCATGAAGACCAAACCAAGACAGCACTCAAATCAACCCTGTCCACAACCTCGCCTACCTCACTGGCAAAGGAGGCTGGAGGAAAAAGTTCAACGCTGTCGGCAGGACATAGGAAGGCTGACACAATATGAAAATGGCATCAGAACAATCAAGCTGAAATCGTTGGTGGAATCGATTATCTATCGAAATCGCAAGCACTCAAGCTATGAAGAAGAAAACACAACAGTAAAGCAGTGCATCGACACACTGAAACAAAAACTCAGTGTCTACTCCGAGAGATTGCGAAGATATAAAGAGAGCAACAGGAGGAAGCAAGATAACATCTCCTTTGAAAACTCGGAGAAAAATTTCTACAGACATCTGGATGGAAAACAACAGAACTCCCCAAACATCTATCCGAATAAGGATGACATGGAAAAATTCTGGACCGAACAACTGTCAACACCTACTACTTACAACAAAAATGCCGAGTGGATAAAAACGAAGAGAAAACTCAAACCAACACCGCACAAATGTCCCTTACGGTCATCACAGAACAAGAGCTTTCGGATATTCTCAAAGAAATGCACAACTGGAAATCACCTGGACCAGACGGGCTCCACAGTTTTTGGCTGAAA
This sequence comes from Propylea japonica, assembly GCA_013421045.1. Lineage (NCBI taxonomy): Eukaryota > Metazoa > Arthropoda > Insecta > Coleoptera > Coccinellidae > Propylea > Propylea japonica. The sequence continues at coordinate 3,111,738 of CM024246.1, forward strand.
AAATTCAACTGTTTGCATAGTAATTTAACTAAGGCAGTTAATGAAATTCTACGAGGTCCAGAGAGTATGCCCTCCTTCCTGACAGAGGGTATAACTTATCTTCTGCCAAAAAATCACCAAAGTACAGACGATCCAGCAACGTACAGGCCAGTGACATGCCTGCCAACTATGTACAAGCTCATAACATCTTGCATTACACGTCGACTATACTCCCATTGCGAACGAAATAATATAATTGCATCAGAACAGAAAGGATGCTCCAGGGGTGCAATGGGATCCAAAGAACAACTGATAATCGACTCTATAATCTGCAACCAAGCCCATAAGAAGAGGAGAAATTTGTTCACGGCTTATCTTGACTACAAGAAAGCTTTCGACTCCATGCCGCATGAATGGCTCATAAAAGTTTTAGAGATCTATAAAGTAGATCCAAGAATAGTGAGCTTTCTCAAAACAGTTATGTCAACTTGGCGAACTAACATCGAAATCAGCGGAACAGGCATAAGAACTGGCACAGTATCCATCAGGAGAGGAATTTTTCAAGGAGACTCTTTGAGTTCATTGTGGTTCTGCATGGCAATGAACCCGTTATCAACTATTTTAAAATCCTCCAGAAAGGGATTCAACCTGAAAGGCAACACTAGCAATATGTTGATTAACCATCTTTTATACGTCGATGACTTAAAACTGATTGCAGCAAACAGAGACCAACTAGAGTGCCTACTACGACTAGTGGAGATGTTTTCCAAAGACGTCAGCATGAACTTTGGACTGGACAAATGTCGTTCCCTAAATATAGCAGGAGGGAAAATCCAACAGACACCTCTCACCTTATCTAACGGAGAAGAAATAAAGGCAATGCTGGCAGGTGATCTATACAAATACCTAGGTATGAAGCAATGTCAAAGGATAGACCAACGAGTGATGAAGGACGAACTAACAGCAGAGTTCACCAGAAGAATGAGGAGCGTTCTGAAAACGAAACTGAACAGCAGAAATCTCACAAAAGCTGTTAACACCTACGCTTGCTCAGTTCTCACCTACTCTTTCGGAATAGTAAAGTGGAGTAATACAGATCTCGATCGTCTCCAACGGAAAATGAGAACACTATGTACAAAGGCCAACAAGCATCATCCTAAATGCTGTGTTGAAAGAACAACAATTCCAAGAACTCAAGGCGGACAAGGCTTTGTGGACATAAAGAAAATGGCAGCTGAACAAATAAACAACTTGAGAAATTATTTTATAGATAAAGCAAACACATCGGACTTACATAAGATACTGATTGAAGCAGATTGTTCAACACCTCTATTACTAAGCGAGCACCCTCATGAAAACACCACACAGACGGATAGTGATAAAATTCAAAGATGGAGAGAAAAGCCCCTACATGGAAGACACCTGAACGAGGTCACCCAGGAACATGTCGACATTCCTGCGTCGAACTACTGGCTGACTTCTGGAAGATTGTTTCCTGAGACAGAAGGTTTCCTCCTTGCCATTCAAGATCAAGTAGTGCAAACTAAAAACTATCAGAAATATATCATGAAGGATAGGAGCCTCACCGACGATAGATGCCGCTACGGATGCCAAACATCAGAAACAATCCAACATATACAGGAGGCTGCCAAATGTTTGCTGGAAATGAATATAAGAGTCGACATGATGCAGTTTGTAAAATACTTCATCAGGAACTCGCCATCCAACTGAAGATTCTGCAGTCCGAAACAATTCCATATTATAAGTATCAGCCTGAAGTAATACTGGAGAACAACCTTTACAGGTTATACTGGGACCGCACAGTACTTACAAATTTAACAGTTGCTAATAACAGGCCAGATATAATCCTAGTGAAGAAAAAAGAGAAGAGAGCAATACTTATAGACGTAGCCATCCCGAACAACAACAATCTACGTCAAAAATATGCTGAAAAAATATCGAAATATCGAGAGCTTGAACTTCAGATTAAAAGGCAGTGGGGAATGTCTAGTACCAGAACCATTCCCATTCTCATATCAACCACAGGAATTATTCCTAAGAGCCTCAAGTCCAACCTCAAGGAGCTAGATTTGGATGAAAACCTGTTTAAAGTAATGCAAAAAGCAGTACTTCTTGGTACTGCTAGAACGGTAAGGAAGTTTGTAGGTCACGATGGACACCAGGAACAACCATGGAGGGAAACATTGCAAAACCAACTACCACGACATCAACCGAGAGATCCAGGACCAAGCAACGAAGGACGAACAACCCAGGACCCAGGAGAAGAAGAACACCGAAGACCTCAGAGCTCAATCCCCCTGATACTTGCTATCCGGGATGAGTGAATGTTCCCCTTAGTAGGGAGTGTGATAGCCGATCGCTAGGGGGTGTGAAAAATCACACCCTTTCTACGCTAATAGGCTCAAGTCGATAATAATAATAAAAATTCGTTTTATACAGAAAATTTGTTTGTATAGTCGGCATGTCGCAGTCGACTTCACCAACAAATTTAAAGTTTATCATTGAAACTTAAGCACTTTGCTTTTTTAGACATTTTCGCCACAATATTCACTCTTGCGTAATGGTTAGATTGAAACTAAACAGCCAGGAGGGTTTTTAATTTTAAAAATGTTTAGAAAGCATCTCTCTGACGCCGGATGGTTTTTTTTTTATTATTAAAGGTCGGGACGGAATTTATTACTGTTAGTCCGAAACATTTCCTGTTCCTTATACTTGTGCCAATACCCATTCAAAAGAGCGAGGTTTTGAATATTTCGTTATAGAGAGAACTTACTCGTTTTGGAGGGTGTTTTTATCATGGAATTTGGATTCAAGGTGCAATACTTGTACGAAATTCGTTATACAGAGTTCGTTGTAGGGAAGATCTACTGTGATTAAATTAAATTGAATTTCACAATTGAAGTTTGGAATTATGCGAAGAAAAAATGTTCATATCATCATAACTATTCAACCGATTTGGTCCATATCAAACTATTCAGACTTTGCACCTATCCTAAAAAATTTATGTTTATTGCTCCTTTGGTTCGAAAGTTATTGTTTCTAACAGAGTCGTTCGGCACCACTTCTTGCTCAAAATTCGAGAATGACAGAGTTGGAAAATCTATAGCATAAGATTTCCCTAGCAATACGCATACAATAAAAATTTAAGAAATTCCATGAGCAAGTGCTTTTGAGCGCGCGTTCATTGGTGGAGCAATAATGCTATTACCTCAAAATTTTGTATAGGATTTGAGATTCAGCTTAGTTAGTATATCAATGCAACGAACGGAATTATATTCGGGAAATTATAAAAAGAATGAAATATTTAAAAAATCAATATTTAGAGTAAAATTAAATTCTATAGTTCTGATGATGCGATCTTTTTGAAATTTCGCATGAACACAATATTTTGCATGTGGCTTATTATGAGCATCTTGCATGTGGCCGTAAAATTTCGTTGGTTTCGTTTTGTCTGAGAATTTGAAGGACAAAAATTTTGAATGACCATATTTTATGGAACACCTTGTGCGTTTTGGCTGGTTAATGAACTTAACCGCGGCATTTGGGAACCAAACTCACCCTGAAAATCTCAAGTCTCTAGGACAATCCCTTCGAAAGTTATCGTGCTTACCGTCGGCCAGACGGCATAATTGAATTAGACCTCGGTTTCGTCATCAAGGAGTCGAACCCTATCGTTTTAGACAATTGTCGGTCAAAATTGAAAATTACAGACATTTGGCCAAAACTATACAGGGTCTCCAAATAAGTGTGTAAAAATGAACAGTGTCATTTTCTTTAAAAGACAACTTTATATTTTCCTTCTATGTTTTATTTAATTTCAACTTCGAGAATGCCTTGATTTGTCAATTATTAATTCATGTCAATTCATATTTCAAATATTGTTCATTGAAAACCTAAAGGAATAGCATTGTTTTTGATTCTTCCAGGTTAGTAAGTTATTCTTAAGAGTTATTAGAGTTTATTTGTTATATTTTCAACTAAAGAAAATAAACCTTCCAGATTGAAGACATCAAATCATCATTTCTTGAACTGAGAAACTGAATTGATTTCCATTCTTATAAGTGTATCACGGTCAACTGTAGATTTCTTATGATGAAATAACATTCTTTTCTCTTCAATTTTTTCCTCCGAATTTTATATTTTTTCAGTTTTTGCTAATATCTCAGGAACCATTTGAATTACAGAATTGGGTTTTGTATTCACTTTCACTTCACCCGGTTTTATTAAGAGTGCCAGTGGCGGATATACATATAGAAGTTGCACAAAGGTTTTCCCGCCCAACTGTTACATCACTTGACAATTTGCGTTCACATAGCAAATGGGGTGCACCCATAGAAATTATTATTGTAAGTTAGTATATCTATGGGTGCACCAATGTGTTCTACATCAAAAAGGTACTCTTTGTCCATTTCTCTGTAATGTCTAAAGTAATCCATTTCTTAGAAACTTTATAGGTTTTCACTCCTAGTCTCTGAAACATAAATAATTAAAAATGTTTGATTAAGGTGAAGTGCTCCTGCGAAAATATTTGCTCTTATTGTCAGGAGCAAATTGGTCTTGAAAAAAATTGTTGCCTAACAGTAAAACTGAAAATGAAACAAATAAAAAGATATTGTAACGTTTCGGTGGCTATATCAGACACCTTCAGACAAACTCTAAAATTCTTCAGAATTGTGATTTTCTCATTTGTAATCTGATTGACATTGATAGTTGTCAATCTATAGAGATGTTGATCTATTTGATTTTGAAATTTCCTGATGTCACTCCTTCCTCAATAAATCAACCAAATACGATCTACTCCAACAGAACAATTGGCCAAATTATTTACTTCATCTAACAAAATACATGTAGATCCTTAATTTTCCTTTTATAATTATCAGGTTCCGTCATGAGGATCTTGTGTGGTTCCAGTTCATCATATGATCTCCGCTATTTGACATATATGATCAGCAATTTGTGATCTTGTGATGTCTCTATTTTTGATGTTATTCTTATGTTCCCGTTTTCTTATTTCTAAAGGTCTTGATGTCTCTCCTGTATAAGATTTTCCACATATACAGGGAATATTGTAAACACATTTTTTTTATTTTTGTGTCCCATTCATCATGTATAAATAATAATAATTATATAAAGTTTCTAAGAAATGCAGAATCCTCCCAGAATATATTTCAATCGATATCTAAAGTAATCCGTTTCCGAGAAAACCAACATTTTATGATCAAGAATTAAATTTAATTTAATTTGATTTCGAGCACTTCTTGTAATCTTGTTAACTATGGTCGCTCAAAATAATGAAGAATATAAATAATAAGCATTTTGAACTTAAAAACGAATTGAAAAACTTGTTAATTATCACTAATCATTTTTCCAATTATGACAAATTTACAATGCGATAGTAAAATTTTTTTGATCATAAATCCCAGCTTTCTCGAATACGATTCACTTTGGAGCAATGAACCGAAAGTACCTTTTTCATGTAAACACATTGGTGCACCCAAATTTGCTGTGTAAATGCAAATTTGTCCAGTGGTGTAAAAGGGGGGTGAAACCTTTGTGCATATTCTCTATCTCCTCCACTGGCACTTCTAATAAAACCAGGTAAAGTGCAAGAAAGTAGATATTATCAATAACAATGTGAATACAAAACTCCAATTCTCTAATTCAAATGCTTCCTGAGATATTAGCAATAAACCGAAACAAATATAATTTTATGACACCCTGTATCGCTAAAACGAAGACCAGGAGAAAAATATGGAAGAGGAAAAAAATGTTATTTTATCATGAGGGATCTACAGTTGACCGTTGATACACTTATTCGCTCGTTAAAGTAGAACGAGAGCTCAAAAACTTTGTTTCCATGAAGGGCAATCCATTAAGCATCGAAAATTATAGTATATCAAAACAAGCTTTAACTAAAATATCCACCTTCTATTCTCCACAGGTTAACGGCCCAATTAAAAGAAGCAAATACAGTGGAGAACCGTCTACAACAGCAAGTACAGCAGCTAAAAGAACAGTGTAGCCTCAGCAAAAGCACCCTTTATGACCATATGAATTCTGTAGGTGGTCTTAGAGAGGAGCTAGATATGCTCTCGGAGAAGAACAAGGAACTAGAGAGAAGACTGCACATAACTTCTAATGAAAGAGATAGTTTAGCCAATGCTTTAGAAGAAGCCAGCGATAGAATTCTTCTTCTAGAAAGACACACTAGGGAACAGGACTTTAGGTACCAGCACAGTATAAAGGAACTGAGTATGCCACAGGATCACATGTCGATCGATGAGAGACTTCAAGGTAGGTGTTTTGAAGAAAATTATTAAACTTGGATGGTTTTATACTAATTAAATAATTGATACGATCAGGGAATTCATTAGTGTTACCTTAGCTATTGAAAGATGCCTAGATATAAATCAGAAGTGCGATATAGCCATACACCCAGATAGTTAAGCACTACTCAAGCACTGAGCTCCTACGTCATCGACTCAAAGATGATCTGGGAGTGCCGGAACAAACTCAACGAGGTAGACAAGAAAAATAAGGTCTTTTTAATCTGGGTTCCCGACCATTCGGGAATCAAAGAAAACGAAGAGGCCACTTCATTTGCCAAAGAGGGCGCTCGAACCTCACTCATTGGCCCAGAACCCTTCTGTGGTATAGGTAAATGTACCTATAAAGAGGAATTTCTGGAGAAGGAGAAAGTCGAGAAGGAAAAACTATGGCGGAATCTCCCAGGGATGGGTTATTCCACTAAGTTCTTTCGGAACTTTGAAAAAGCAAGATCCAAAAGATATTTGGATCTTAGTAAGAAATAATTACACCTTCTCACTGGCTTTTTACAGGACACTGTCGCCTCAGGAGGCACCTGTTGAGAATGGGATTGTCGGACACTGATGAGTGTAGGTTCTGTGGGGAGGAGGAAGAAAACCCCCATTCACCTAGTCACGGAATGCTTTGGCATTGCGAGCCTATGGAGAGAATGCCTTTGGCGAGAAACTTGTAAGAGTGAGGAACTAGCTTTGCTGAAGCCCTCACAGATATAGGATTTTATCAGATCTCTGGAACTGGAAGGCGAGCTGGGAGGGTATGGTTCGAACAGCTCTGTATGGGGGCACAATAGACAATAAGGTCGAAGTTAACTGTAGCCCCTTTTTAAACTAAGCTGAACTAGTGTCATATAAAATATTTTTTGGGAAAATTTCCTTCGATTAGAGTCAAATGAAATAATTGTGTATTATGAAACTTGTGTAAGTTGAAGACTTTGAAATACGCTCGACTATTTAAATTTCACTGTGCTCTGTATTATGCCTGCAAATTTTTAAATCCTTCAAATCCTAAACAAATTTTATCATACTTGCATTATAACTGAATTTTATTTGATAACCTAACAATTCAAAATACATAATCAGGCATGTATTATTACAGCAGCATTCGACAAATTCTGTTTACAAACATCAGTACATTATTACTTTACAATACAATACCAGCTCAAACGTCTTCCTTGAAAATTGAGAAGAGTGAAAAAGAAATAATATCAGGAACCATTGGAAAAGAAGAGCGAGCGTTAACAAAAATTCGAGGAAAAATAATTTATTGGCAAAAAAGATTTAGGTTTGAAGGATAAAAAATCGAAGAAAGCCTTGACATGCAGTCAGAAGCTTTCGCTTATTATAATCATTCACTCATATTTCAAGCTAAGGATAAATCAATTTGATATAATAAAAAGCTATTTTCAAGTCGCTGAAATTTAAATATTTTACAGTTTTATGTAGAGTGTATTTTGGGGGAAAATAAGAAGAAATTAATCAATGACATACAATGACATATTATTAGAATATGTAATATAACAATGTAAAGAATATATAAAAACAGAAAATCAACTCAAGATAGAAAGAATTTGTACAGAAAATCTATGAAATATTATCGAAAAATAACATCACTAAATGAATGAAGTATTACTATTTGTTTGAGAAATAAGGAAAAATTTGCAAATCATGATTTTTGGCCATTTCCTATTCGTTCTTTTCGTGATCTGAAAACTCTCATAGTACCTATCTATCCATTTTAATTGGGTTCCTGATGCCTTCTGGATAGAAATCTAATAACTGTTTTCACCAAATATACACAATATAAAATAGTCTTAATTGAAATTTCCTCAACCTCCAAAATATTTTTCTGCAAAGTATGAATTCTTTTGGGCAATTTCTAATGCACGATGTGAGTCTATTTAAAATGTTTCTGATTTACCTGCCTTTTTTCACTTGAATCCTGCAGGGTATGGCCGGGTTTCAATGGTAAATCTGCCCCGGGGCCTTTTCGAATCATATTGAGGGGATCGATTGAAAATAATTCAGCTAAATTTTCAGCTTTTTATCTCGAGTCATTTTTGATATTTTTGTAGAAAACACTTTTTCGATTTTATATTTTTTTCTTTGTGAAATCCAAAATTTTCGAATAGTTATTTTTTTTTGATTCTTTGCATTTAAAGAAATAGACTTATAATTTGTATACGAATTTCAGCTGAAAAATCGATTTTTAGAAAAAAAAAATAAAATTATGTTCATTTGTTTTTCGGTGTTCTCCAAAAGGTTTCACTGCAATTTTTTGACATAAAATATCTTCTTTTGTCCTTTATACCATATAATTTTTTCACATGTTTGAAATTGGTGGAACATTTTGAAAAAAAATTAAAACTGTTTCAATTTTAGGATTCAGCAGATATCCATAAAATTTTGGTGCTATTGTATTCATATTGGCTCCCTGAACAATTTAAGTGAAAAAAAAAAAATTGACGATTTGTCGCTGAAACACCGATTTACTGATTTTAAATCCTCTATGAACATTTTTACATGCAGATTTGATTCATTTTATTTCAAATATATTCAATAATGATTGCAAAAACATTCGAGGCAAAGCCCGCCGTTCTTTATGGTAAGTTCGGTACTACCCTTAGACAAAGGTCTAAGGTACTACCTTAGGTCTTTCGGCAAGTGACATAGGAAATGATAGCGGGATTTACCGGTATGCAAAGTGTCCTATTCGCGTGAAATAATTAATCCAGTCGAATTGTGCTTTTAGCAAGAAAGTTTTGGGGTAGTTTAGATTTCTTTCATTTTTTATGTTTTTTAGGGTTCTGAATCCGAATTTGAGGTTTGCTAACAAAATTTCTAGACCGAACATAGAAAAAAATACAAAAAAAAAATGAAAATCTCATTCTTGGTCAGTTTTTTTCATATAACTCTAACACTATCAACTTTTCTTGAAATACCTTTCCATACAAAATGAAAGTACATAAAATTTCCTACAAATTGTACTACCACAGCTTGTTTTGCGACAAACCGTTCTGGTTCAAATAATGGTTGAAAATGAGGTATTTTCTATGACTCAATAAATGAAAAAAAAATTAATTCTATGGTTTAGATGATGCGATCGTCTTGAAATTGTGCATGAACATTCAGCATGTCAGTCGCGATTCACAAAAAAAATTTAATCGAATCGGACAATTTGTTATGGAAATATAAAGATTCTTCTTTTCAATATTCCAATTGAATTTTCTATGGTTCTGTTCACACTATGGTCACACAATTTTGCATAAGGCTTATTATGAGCATCTTGCATTTGCCCGCAACATTTCATTTCGATTGGTCTTGTTTTGTCTGAGATATTGAGGAACAAAAAATTTAGAATGGCCTTGTTTTATGAAACAAAATACGGCCATTCAAAATGTTTGTTTCTCAATATCTCAGACAAAATGAAACCAGTCGAAATGAAATATTGCGGCAATATGCAAGATGATCATAATAAGCTTCATGCAAATTGTGTGGCCATAGTGTGAGCAGAACCATAGAAAATTCAATTGGAATATTGAAAAGAAGAATCTTTATATTTGCATAACAAGATATCTGATTCAAGTGACTGATATGCTGAATGTTCATGCAAAATTTCAAGAGAATCGCATCATCGGAACCATAGAATTGAAGTTTTTTTTATTTATTGAGTCATAGAAAATACCTCATTCAAAACTATAATTTGAGCCAGAACAGATGGTCGCAGAACAAGCTGTGGTAGTACAATTTGTAGGAAATTTTATGTACTTTCATTTTGTATTGAGAGGTTCTTCACGAAAAGTTGATAGTTATAAGCAGAAAACTGCCAAAGAATGAGATTTTTTCTCTTTTTTTGTATTTTTTTCAATGTTCCCTCACGAAATTTTGTTAGCAAACCTCAGATTCGGATTCAGAACCCCAAAAAACATAAAAAATCGAATAAATCAAAACTACCCCAGAACTTTCCTGCTAGGGGTTCTTTTGAGCACAAATTGACTGGACTAAATTCGTGGTAGTGCCAAACTTACCTTATGGTAAGTATTCATAAGAAACGGCGGCTTTCCTTCAAATTTTTTCGATGTTTTTGCAATCATTATTGAATATATTTGAAATAAAATGAATCAAATGTTCATGTTAAAATGTTCAGAGAGGCTTTAAACTTAATAAAGCGGTAATTCAGTAGTTTTGTAATGAGAAAAGTGACTTTCCGGTGGAATAGTTCTCGTATTTTAGAGGCGCATATCTTCCAAACTAAAACAGATCGTCAATTGTTTTTTCACTAACATTGTTCAGGGAGCCAATATGAATAAAACGGCACCAAAATTTGATGGATATCTGCTGAATCCCTAATTCAAACAGTTTCTTTTTTTTAAATGTTCCACCAATTTTGAAAATGTGAAAAAATTCCAGGGTATAAAGGACCATTGAAGACATTTTATGCCAGAAAATGGCGGTGGACACTTTTGAAGAACACCGAAAAACAAATGATCATAATTTAATTTTTTTTTTTGGAAATCGAATTCTCAGCTGAAATTCATAAAAAATTATATGTCTATTTCTTTAATAGCAAATAATCAAGAGAAAAAATCACTATTCGAAAATTTCGGATTTCACAGGAGCAAAAAAAATAAAATTGAAAATGGCGTTTTTTACAGAAATCTCAAAGATGACTAGAGATAAGAAAAGAAACTAAAAAGTTGGCTGAATTATTTTCATTCAATGTCTAATCGATTCCCTCAATATGAATCGAAAAGGCGGTGGGGGCAGATTCACCATTGAAACCCAGCTATACCCTTTGAAAATGTTTTTGAATCCTATACTATGCGATGAATGTTTTAAAATCTCAATTTTATTTGATCTGTAACCTCACACTTAATAATTCATTTTATCAATGTTTTTGGTGATGGAATGTGTCTAACCCTAACACTAACTATTGTTCCTCTCTCCGCTAGGGAGTCCGGAAGAAAACAGATCTCTTCTTGCAGAAATGGACCTATCGGAACCAACCCTATCCCAAGAATGCATGACAGTTTACAGACAGCTCAGATCGTTGGTGCAACAGCTCAAATCTCACCAAGATGACGACAGCGGCCTCCACAGCGACTGCTCAACAACCTCCCTAGACGACAACAGCCAGTTTGCCACAGGTCTTCTTAGCGAAGTGGCTCAAGAACTTGTCAGCTTAGTTTTAGATACAGATGCAGTTGAGACTTATAGAACGTTTAGAAGAAGCCCATAGAGAGATCCAGATAGGGACCTAGAGCTATCCAAGCGGCAGGAGAAACTGATGGAACTGAGTTCGAGGGTATTTATAAACAACAAAGCCTCAATTTTACTCGGCTATTTCTTAAAAACTTTAGAGGTTTTCACTCCCAGTCTCTGAAACCGAAATAATTAAGAAATTTTAATTATCACATGGGCGGAAAAGTCCCGGGCCTAACACATAGATGGCGCTAGTTTTGTCGCAGTCACCTTTTTTCAGTTAATGCTAACCTTCAAACGATAGGTTAAAATTACATTGACATTCCATTCATTAGTTTGTGAGTTTATTGTGCTAAGAATTTTTTTTCCATTTTCATTATCAAAACAATGGATCAAAAACAGTTTCGTGGTTTAATTTTCCACTGCTTCTTGAGGGGAAAAATACCGTTCAAGCGAAGCAATGGCTTGAAAAGTATTATAGGGACTCCGCTCCATCAGAAACAACAATAATAAGACGTTGGTTTGCTGACTTCAAACATGGTCGTAGAGACACCGATTATGCAGACGCAGTGGACGTCCAAATGAGGCGGTAACAGCAGAAACATAAAAAAATCCACAAATCGTTTAGAATTATTGAAAAGTGTACTTGCTTGAGCTAGCTGACATCGTAAAGATATCAAAAAAACGTGTTGTCTTCATATTGCATGAGCATTTGAATATGAGAAAACTCTGCTCAAAGTGGGTGCCGCGTTGCTCACTGTTGATCAAAAACATGAAAGTTTCGATGCTTCTGGCAGTGTTTTGCCATGTTTAAACGTGACAAACTGGAATTTTTGGAAGTCCATTCACGAAGGTTGAGCCGTCGGTTGGCCATGGAAATTTGGCATATTCACTGTGTATATTAAAATTTTAGGTTATGTTCTTTATTCTCTTGTCAGATTCATAGGCAATGTTGTCAATATTGCATAGAGTTCTCTGATAACTCACAAGCTCGTCGGAGCCGACCGGTACATTCGGCAACGTTGACTTTTTTACTTTATGGCAGTAAATACTGCCACTTCAGATAAATAAAGAAACGCCTACTATGTGCTCAACCTTTCGTGAACGGACTATAAGTTGAATGTTTCCATATTGTTCCACTTCATAAAAGTGGTAGTATCATCTTTCAAAAAACATTTTTCTCACATCTGTAGGACTTTTATGTTCAAAGAAATCGATATTATTGGAAGGGCCAACTAAAATAAAAAGTAAATTTGAAATAGGGGCTACTCCAAACTAAGAGGGTAAACTCCCCAATTGGGTGATTTCGTCGATAAAATTAGGTATATTTGATGCCCTTGTTTGAATTTGGAACCAATTCTTCTTATTTCTCTGAAAGGCCAGGAATCTAAGGAATGACGTTCACAAAGTTGGTTGTTCTTGACGGTTGTCTGTTGTACCTTGTACCTGATCATCATTAGAATTTTGATTAGATATTTTTCGTTCTAAATTCGAAATTGTTCTTTCTATAAAATTTGGTGGGTATTGATTATCTAGTAAAAACTTTAATGAAGGAAATTTCATTATTTCTAATACTAATAATAATGACAACGTTATGTCACACTCAATTTTGATGACATAAGGAAGCTATTATGGGACTAAGTACCATAATGAATTCATTATGGTACTAAGTACCATAATGAAATTCTATAAGGAAAACATGTCATTGTGCATGTCGAAAATGCAGTTTTTAAATTTTTCGAAAATGTATTGATATAAATGCCATCAGAAAAATTTTGTATGTAATACGAATCATAAAAAATCATTATGGCACACGCCGTGTTATCGGACTCGGCTACGCCTCGCCCGATAACATTCACGACTTGTCACCATAATGATCGTCTTTATGATCCTTATTACATACTAAATATTATAATACCTGTTTCTTTAAATTAGTTCGGTTTCAGAGACTGGGAGTGAAAACTATAAAGTTTTTAAATGAAATGCAAATCCTCCCAGAATATATTTCATTCAATTCGATTTACTCAGCTACTTCCCCAGCCACTCACGCTACCTGAAATAATTACCGAAAACAGTCGAACTTCCCTAGGACGAAAGCGCTAAATCCGCTAAAAAATCTGTTATAAAGAAATTCGCGTTATACAGAAATTTTATTCATCTGTCAAATTCGACAGACAAAATTTCCGACTGATTTTTTATTGTTTTTTTAGCCAATGAGCATACAATTAGGCGATAATTTTGCATTAGTGCAAATTATCGATAATTCGCACTTGTGCAAAATTATCAGGTCCCTTAAAATAAATGCAGACGTAATTATGAACGTTTATTACTTATTAGAGTAACATGAAAACTGACAGCAACTTACAGCGACACAAATACGATTTGATGGATTCACAAAATTTTCTTATTAAATTTAACTCTTGCAATGAAATGATCGATAATTTTTGACAAATCTGCTCTCATGCAGTTAAACTGTAAAAGGCACTCGAGCGCTCCGCGCACTCGTGCTCTTTTTCAACTTAACTTGCATTCGAGCATTAATCCCAAAAAGTTTCGATAATTTTCATTGCACTAGTTAAATTACAACTGAAAATTTGTTTCTATGGTCGGCAATGTCGCGGTCGACTTTACTGATAATTCAAACTTCCTTTTAGAATTTTCACACAACTTTCACACTAGCGTAATGGTTAGATCAAGCCAAACAGCTGGAGGTGTATTTAAAAAACTGTTTCAGAAGGATCTTTCTCCCCGCCGTAATGATTTAGTTTGAGGTCGGTATTTATTACGTACACCCCGAAAAAATTTTGGGAAAACCCCACCCTTATTACTTCTTACCAATACCATTCAAGGACAGATGTTCTTTGAAATTTACCTCGTTTAGAGAGTGTTTTTAACATGGAATTTGGATTCAAGGTGCACGAAATTCGTGATTCAGAGAAATTCATTGTACAGACGTTCGTTATAGGAAGTCCACTGTACTTCTGCTGCAGTATTCAAGGCAGGAGCATTCACATTCAGCTCACATTTCTCTCGTGAACAAGTTTTGGCAATAACGAATAAAGAAATTGCACAAGCGACCTGGTTGAATGTTATCACTTACTGCTGCTCGCCTACCGGTCCTTTGACTTCCGTAATAAAAACCCGCCAATTTAGGGAGCGTAGGGCAGCGTGAGTGGCAGCGGCCGAAGCAGAAGAATCAGGTGATTACATTCTCGTGCTGCCCATTTTCCTGCTCACTTAATCCTTGCCGTGGAGTGAGCTGAGTGTAAAGCCTCAATTACACTCAGCACTCGCTCTACCTGAAATAATTCCAGACATACCGTCGCGGCTGTATTCGAAGGCCGTGAGTATTCAGACTCTGCTGCAACATTTCTCTCAGACCAAGTTTCGGCAATGACGAACAGTAAATTCCACAGCAAAGGGGCCATCCATAAAGTACGTCACACGTAAAGGGGGGGGGAGGGGGTCGACAAAGTGTGACATGGTGGACAAGGGGCGGGAGGGGTCCTAAGCTTCGTGACATCACATTCAAAATCTAGAGGTACTAATAGCGTAATTTGAAATATTAATTAAACTAAAAATATTCCAACTCGATCTTTAGGGCAATACGGTTTAAAAAATTGTTTTTTTGACAAGTTCATAGCCGCTTCTGAGACGGCGGTTCGCCGACGAGCCCTTTGACTAATGCCGCCAAACCGAGCGCCAAACGCACCGCACCTCGCGTAGGTAATGTTTTTGTTTCTATATTTTCATTCGACAATTTGCTTTCGCTTAGTGAACGACGTCGTTTTTTTAGTTGTGCTATTTTGTGGATATAAACATACACTACTGGAAAAAATTAAAGGATCAGAAACAATTCCAAATTTTTTGGAAATTTTTCAACATGCCGTAACTTTGAGAGGAATGGTCGTACAGGAATTTAAAAAAATGAAATTGTAGCTCCAAGTGTCTAGTTTTTTGGATTACAACTGCAAAAATTTTAAATTTCAGTGGTTTTCGAGTAATGATAGAAAAATCAGCAACAAACTACTACAAACAACTAGTTTAACTAGTTGAATGTAATCACCTACTGGCGCTCGCGCCACCGGTCCTTTAATCTCCATAAGAAAATCCGCCAATTTACTTATTTACTCCATACACCTGCCCGAGAAGGATTGGTTAGGAGTGAGTTGGGGTCTGCCTCGATCCGTTCTCAGGTTCAAGGGTCCAGTTAAGCCATAGTAACTTCATTCACCTGCCCGAGAAGGATTGGTTAGGAGTAAGTTGGGTTTACCTGAAGTACTAACATTGCTCACTGGGTCTCCCTCGGCCCGTCCTCAGGTTCAAGGTCCAGCTAAGCCATAGTTACTTCATACACCTGCCTGAGAGGATGGTTAGGAGTGGGTTGGGATTGTATGAAGTACTAACGTTGCTCCCTGGGTCTGCCTCGATCCGTCCTCAGGTTCAAGGGTCCAGTTAAGCCATAGTTACTTCATACACCTGCCCGAGAAGGATTGGTTAGGAGTGGGTTGGGGTTACCTGAAGTACTAACATTGCTCACTGGGTCTCCCTCGATCCGTCCTCAGGTTCAAGGGGCCAGTTAAGCCATAGTTACTTCATACACCTGGCCGAGAAGGATTGGTTAGGAGTTGGGTTGTGGTTACCTGAAGTACTAACATTGCTGTCTACCTTTAAATGTAATAACTTACTGTCGCTCGCGTTAGCGGTCCTTTCACTTCGCAATTTAGGGAGCGTAGCTAGTGGCAGGAGCAGGAGAAGTGTAGTGATAACATTCTCGTGCTGCCCACTTCCCTGACCCTGCCGTGGAACGTGGAAGTGAGCTGAGTGTAATCGGGGTTTAAGGAGTGAATTGCAGTTGTGATGATGTTTCTTTTCAGATATCCATTTGCGATGTTGAGCTGCAGGCAGCTAAGGAGGATCTTCTGAGGGCTAGAAACGATGCCATAAGTACATCTGCACAAGACGAAGTAGTAACAAAGGCCAGACACGATAGAGATATTGCGATAGAGAGGAAAACGAAACTCGAAATCGAATTAGCTAAGACAAGGATGGATCTGATGCAGGCTAATGGGCAACTTATGAAGCAATACAACAAAAGGTCGAGCTGAGTCAGCAGCTGGAACAGTGGCAGGTAAGTTATTAGAACGACATTTTACCGTTCGAAAAATGTTAGCAGAATTGAATTGAATAGGTTGGTACAGAGTGTTTCAGAATAAGGTGCCCAATTCGAAATCTTTACTCTTAGATGATTTTATGACATAGTTCCTATCAATTATGGATCTCTCACGCATTGTTTCTGTTGGAATTAAAAATAAATTAGTTTTCAAAATATTTTCGACACCCTACAAGATTTCTTTTGCATTTTGGCAGGTTATGAGGTCTCATAAAACACATTTTATATAAATCACATGGGAAGAATGTTTTTACCAAAATTGCTATGAAATTTCGACATATCTGATAAATTTTCACGAATGAGTTGAGACTTCATTATTGTAAGGAAATTGAATTTCCTTACAACCTTGATACTTTTGCATTGTATTCCTCCCAAGTAATTCTATGGCGAATTTCAAGCCATCTTTATTTTGAATTATAAGTAATAGTCTGCAACTTTACAAATCCATTATCTATAGAATTCTAAAGGACAGTATGTTTACTTCATAGAAAAGACAAATTCCGGAACTGTGTGTTGCTTAATTACGGATTGCGCCTCGACTTATAGCGTTTTCCATTGGTGCACCAGCTTTGCGCTAATGTTGCACTGGCAATGAAAATGCTATTAGTGATATGTAGTCTCATTCGCTCAAATTTGTGAATGTTTGTCTACCCGGTAAACAATTCTTCAAAATATACAGAGTGTCCGGTAAACCTTGAACAATATTGAAACTGGTGATAAACCAGGTCATGACTGTTCAGAATATCATAATTTCATCATTCAGATATTTGATTTAGTCTCAATTTGTAGACATAGCACTCAAAAAACGGAGGTGAGGTAGTGATTTTCTAGATATCTAGAAAATGCCCATTATTTCGAAAATGGTGATATTTTTACTGAGGTGAAATTCTGATATTCTGAACAGTCATGACCTGGTCTATCACCAGTTTCAATATTGTACAAGGTTTACCGGACACCCTGTTATACTCTGAATAAATCATTTTTTTGTATTTTCGATGAAAATATCAATGAACATTAGCTCAATAGATTAACTAAATTGAAGATTATTCTAATTATTTTTTCTCCAGATGGACGTTCAAGAACTCCTTCAAGAGCAGGTGAAAAACAAATTAACGTCTCAGGAGGTAAAGTTGAGAAAAACAGTGCAATCAGCTCCAGTACCCCCACCAAGAAGAAGGCTGCTTAGTTTTTTATACCGATAGCAATTAATGCGTGATATACAAATAAAACTTTTACCCAGAAATACTTATGATCACTATAAGTAAAATCAACTTGAAAAACTGATTGGGCTCTAACTGATAGAATTTTATATAAAAATGTCTACGTTGTACTTAATTTATCACTGTGATTTTTTATTTATTAATTGAACTGACTCTTTCTTAATCAAAATTTGCGATTTGATTTCTTTATTATAGTTTTATTCAGATTTAGTTATTTGATTGTATTGTATAATAAATCTTATATTATTATTTCAGTATATTCGGGAGGCTGAACTAAACAAGCATGTGAAGAATTTTCATTTTTCCAACTTATTCTCTCAACTTCACTAATGGAAAAAGTGCTTACACGTAGTTAATAGAAAAAATAATTGAAAACATACTGTTTTCAATTAATTTTTTATTCCAAGCATCAATTTTGAACTTGGCTTTCGAGCTTCTTCATTTTTCAACCAGTGGAGTGTAATTAACGATAAAATATTTCGAAATATCACATTGGTCTTTTGCAACGCGGAAATTGAAGAATTCGTAATAATTGTGAATAATTGTGAAAGTTTTCCATAAAGAAAGATAGAAAGAATATCTTAATTTCACTTAATTCATTGTAAATATTTTACTGAGAATACTTATTTAGTAAGAACTTGTGATTTTTACATATATATGTACTAAGGTGATCTAAATCGACTAACTGAACCAATAATATCGATGTTCAAGAAAACATGCATTTATAGAAAGTTTTTCAAGGTCGAATCCGTCCAAGAAGTGCTTGAGAAATTGTTACCCTGAATAAATAGATATATTTTACCATTTGCAATAAGTGTTTTACTATTTGGAACCATTCAAACTGTCCCATATCATGTTAAAAAATGAAAGAAATAGGTTTTTGAAAGTTTCAATTCATTGATTCAAAAAATCTTTACATAAAGTTCCTATGTGGGGAAATAACAAGCATATTTCCAAAACTGTATACAGGTTTGGAAAATTAAAGGGGCCCACTCACTAAGAAGGAAGCGCGAAGGCTTCATTGCGCGTGGTACTGGGTACAGTGAAAATAGTGTGTGTATGGCGTTCCGCCGTTCAAAATTTGGAATGCGTAATTCCCTTGGTCGGAATCAGGATAGTTTTGATTTTTAGCGTGTGCATTGCTCATCCTACGTGGAAGAATGACCAAGAACGACCGTGTATGGGCAACAAGTCTGTGCACGTTTTCATATTTTTAGCAATACAGTGTCGGATTCGCTATTCATACATTAATAACAACACACGCCACTCCACTGCCATTAACATCAGATCTTTTTTCGACGTCATCTAACGCATTCTTCCTTCCTAGTACGTGAGTGGGTCCCTTAAAGGGGCCCACTCACTAGGAAGGAAGAATGCGCAGTTAAGTATCTGCACGTTTGCTGTAAAGTAAACGTTTACATTCATATATCCCACACACAGACACTTTTGCTTGTTGAGTGAGGATGTGCGACAAGCGTTAGATGACGTCGAAAAAAGATCTGATGTTAATGGCAGTGGCGTGTGTTGTTATTAAGGGAAAAATGTCCAATGTATAAATAGCGAACCCGACACTGTATTGCTAAAAATTATGAAACGTGCACAGACTTGTTGCCCATACACGGTCGTTCTTGGTCATTCTTCCACGTACGGTGAACAATGCACACGCTAAAAATCAGAACTATCTTGATTCCGACGAAGATAATTGCGCATTCCAAATTTCGCCATACACACACTATTTTCACTGTACCACGCGCATTCAAGTCTTCGCGCTTCCTTCTTAGTAAGTGGGCCCTTTTAAGGGCGCAGTTAAGTCTCTGCACGTTAGCTGTAAAGTAGACGTGTGCTTTCATATTTCCCACACACATACACTTTTGCTTGTTGAGTTCGGATGTGCGACAAGCGTGAGATGACGTCGAAAAAAAGATTTGATGTTAATGAGAGTGGCGTGTGTTGTTATTAAGGAAAAAATTTCCAATGTAAAAATAGCGAACCCGACACTGTGTTGCTAAAAATATGAAACGTGCACAGACTTGTTGCCCATACACGGTCGTTTTTGGTCATTCTTCCACGTACGGTGAACAATGCACACTCCAAAAATCAAAACTATCTTGATTCCGACGTTGTTGAATGCGCATACACACACTGTTTTCACTGTACCCCGTACCACGCGCATTCAAGTCTTCGCGCTTCCCTCTTAGTGAGTGGGCCCTTTTACACATGCCATATTATGGAAAACATCAGGACATGTAGAACGAACGCTTGAATCGTGGTGGGGTTGCTTCAGACTGGCTTTCCGCGATGTGTCATTCAAATAGTTTTTTCATTCTAAACGAGGAGAGCGTGAGAACAAATCAGTTCGAAAAGTAATTAGATTCTCCGTAAATAAATTATAATCAGTTTAGAGGAAACATTCAAAAAATAAAATCATATCGATTCGAGTTGAATGTGATTATGATAATTCTGGGTAAATATTAAGATAACGGTGATCAGCAGATATCGACCAGATTTTGGTGTCATTGTATTCATTGAGTCTTCCTGAACAACATTAGTGAAACCAACAGGTAACGGTATGTCTTAGTTCAGAAGATATGGGCCCCCAAAGTTCCAAAAATGTTCTATCTTCACGTCACTATTTCCACTATAAAAAAACAAAAACACTGCTCTGATTTGGTCTATAAATCACCCTCGAACATTCGCATAACGATTCAAATAGTTTCATTTCAGGTAAATTTTATAATTAACGCAAAAATATCGAAATTCTAGAGATACCACTTAACCACACTTTCGAGGGAAAGCGCGCCGTTCTGCAAGGTAAGTTTGGCACTATAGTCTGTTCAAACGTAAGAAGGAGCAATAACAACAAGTTTGGCGCAGCGGTAGGAGGAGCTTCGGACAGTTACTTTCCGTCCAGGGTCGAATCCAGGGGATTTCACTCAATCGTTCAGTTTTAACTGAATATTATTATACGAATGCAACTCTTACAGCACATCTAAGTGAAATATATACACGCTATCATTTATTCCTTATCGAATTTATACCATTTGGAGGTTCCACACTGTATACACATTGTCAAAAGATTTTCTCTATTCAGTACCATTCACATCCGTTCCGAGTACGATCCTGTAGGTCTCTTAGGGCGGTCGGAAGGAGAGTTTTTATGACAGTTTGACCAATACGAGCTTTATTGTGCGCAAACCAGACGATTTTGTTTGTTTACAAAGCTGTCTCTTACATTTGAACAGACTATAGTGCATATTATGTCTTTCGGTAAGTGACATATGAAACGATGACGGAAACTGGTGGGCTTATGATTTTAAAACAGCTTTTTTAGAATCAGCTGATCGGAAACTGTTCGGTTTGAATCTGATTTAATTAACCTAGAAAAGGTTCATATAATATAATGTCATATTCTGTGCGTACATTACCATTATTCATAAATTAATATCTGATTTATTTAAACTATTATAAGGATATGATAATACCTCAGATCAATAAAATACTATTTTGTTGTTGTATTTTGTTGATCTGAGTATAATATCAATAGCTATTATGTGTCTGACTCAAGGGCGTAGCCAGGAATTAATTTCGGGGGGGGGGGGTTTGAAATTTTGGCAATTGACTTTGTAGCTGCCGGAAATTGTGAGGGTCGCTTTCGGTAGCAAGTATTTGTTGTTTTCAAGAATTCATAGTAATATGAATACTTTTAACTAGATTTTCGAAGATAAGTTGGTTTAAGTGCAAAATGAAAGATTATTTTTGCAACAAAAAATAACTCTGAAACATTTCGGGGGGGGTTTGAACCCCCAAAACCCCCCCCTGGCTACGCCCTTGGTCTGACTGCATATTATTAGGAGTTCCTAATGGTATAGACATATTCGTATAATAACCTTCATTTTTATTATTTAGGAGTTTGAGAAGAATAATTGTAGGCTATGAAATATTTATCGAAGTTTGAATGATTTATGTTGACATTGCCTGTTCTAATTAGACAACTCGCTCAATTGAGCGAGTTGTCATTCTGTTAATGTAAATTTCGATTTTAATCTTAACACACTTGATGAACAGGTGATTTATTCAGATTCAAATATTATATAACAAACTACCTAATGTGAAATTTTATATCTCTAAAAACTGGAAGCTTCAGGCAAGTGAAGGTTTTGGGTTGTGTTCTTTTATTTATCACCTAATAGTGAAATTGCAGAAAAATAGAGGAATGAAAGGTATATAGTAGAGCAATCAATGAAAAACCAAAATTGGATATACATATAAAGGGTGAGTCTTTGACTTGTATATATATTTTAACCGAGGGGTATTTCACCCCCAAAATTTTGTACATTAAAATTCCAAATAATTCCCGAAATTCAAAATAATTCCAGAAAATTCCAATAATTCAAAAAAATCACAGCTTCATCGGAATCATATGCTGGAAGTTGTTAAAAAAAATGAATATGTATGTGAATAATCAATGACTGAAAATTTGAATTCTATGCTTCTGATTTCACAATCTTTTTGAATTAAGGAGAATATTAAATTCTATGGGTCTGATCATGCGATCTTCTTGAAATTCCACATGAACATTAAGTATAAGAATCTTCACCCTTAATAGTTATTTAATAAACTAGGTTATTAAAGACAGCGACTAATGGTCAAGATATTTTAATGCGTGAGCGGAGCGAACGCGTTAATAGTTCGAGACCATTAGTCGCTCGATTAATAACCGAGTTTATTACAAGATTTTTCCGACGATCTCAACATGAATAGTGTATAAGTTCTTGATTAAAATACATTCTCAATTCGCACAAGACATACATTTGACGTAAAGGAATTTCTATGTTCTATGTTCCAGTAGAGTTTTGACATTTCTCGTAGTGCTTCTGAATACTTTGTGTACGGTTGCCATGAGGATTGCACATTGAAATGGCTAAAAAATGAGCATTAAAATGGGTCATTAATGTTCAATTTCGTACACATTAAAAGCACCTTTTATTTCGAGGTCGGCGGAAAAATAAATTTCATTCAAAAGGATTTTTCTTTTCAATATTCCGATAAAATTTTCTATGCTTACAAAATTCCGTATGAGGCATCTTATGAGTTTTTAGCATTAGGCCGCGGAATTTCATTTCGATCGCTTCTGTTATGTTCAAGACATGGAGGAAAAAAATTCGAATGACCATATTTCATGGAACACCTTGTACGATTTTCAATGTGATCCCCCTTTTATAATGCAGAAATTATGTAGTACCCTTGTTTATGTAACTCTAGTTGTCCAATGAAGTGTAGTTCGGGGAGTTAGCTCACAGATGGTGTTTTGGTCAACTTCACTATTTGCGTTCTCTTTTTATATATCCCCATCTTCGTCTACACTATTTGGCAACATCTGACTTTCTTGACTCGCGCGCAACGTATTCGTAGTAAAATTAAAATTGAATTTATGAATGGGCGCATATAAACCAAAACTCCCTCTGTGAGCTAACTCCCCGAACTTCACTTCATTGGACAACTAGAGTTACATAAACAAGGGTAGTACACAGCGAACGATAATTATTCCTACTGCTCGTTCAATAAAGTAAGTATCAATATCTTTTAATATTCTCCACCGTCCTTTGAGTAGACCGAAGGCGCTGAGTTTCATCATAAATCATTTGGTTTTTCATAACAAAATAATGATTTAATTATAAAATTACTCACTCTGGCATCATAGAAGAACCTGGAAAACCAGCTGAAATATTGAGAAATTGCATATCAGGTGGACAAATTCCTCGAATTGGTACTTTGGCTTTTGTGTGACATCCATCAGTAGCCTGAAAAATTTTACATCTTAGATCAAAAGAGAAATCTTTATGATTATAGTTTAGTTGAATATCTGAATATAAAGGATCAATTGTTTTTTTTTTCTAATTTAAGAAAAATAATTAACAAATCATTGTATTCGATCAAGATTTAGAACTGAATTCAACTCACCAGGAAAACCACATATTTCTCTTAATTTTCTCTCTGTTTCAGCTGCAAAGGACCAGGAAGGCCCAGTTATGAACTGGTGGACTAGGTCTTTAGACATAATATTTAAGAATTGAGTAATGAAGGCATGCACTGTTGATCATGCCACATTGAATTTTTCTGAAATTGACAATATTTTTTCTTTTCTGGCTAATATGCAATATATATAAGCAAGGATTCTTCCAAATCAATTGGAGAATGTCCACCACAATAATATTTTGCCTTCAAAAGGTGACCAATAATGCTCATCATTCGAAACATTGAAAAAAATCATGATCAAAGTACCAGGGATCGATGATTCGAAATATAAATCACAGCTAAAATGTTGGTCATTATCAGAAAGAGTTGACAACTGTGAGATATTCAAACGATTTTTATTCCTCCAAGAGAATCAACCCCAAAATTTCAGGTGTATCATTATCTGCTGATTTCCAAAAAAGTTCTTCAGCACCAACACACATTTTCATTCTGTTTGCCATTGGTAGTTCCATCACTACTGTTAAATAATATTTACTGAAACAAAATCATCCATCATTATTATAGTGTACTATTTATTCATAATTCGAACAGTGAATTAGTGGGGAAAAATTACATCCTTTTTGTTATGCCGACGTTTCGACCTATATTTCTGGTCTTCCTCAAGGCCACTAATTTACTGTTCGAAATAAAACATAATTGAGGCGAATTTTGGCGAGCTGTGGTCATAGCATACCATAGTTACATAGTGAGTTGACAGAAAATATGTGTATTAACTGTCAACTACACGTAACTATGGTAAGCTGTGGTTACATCACCAAAATTCGCCTTTAGTTTTCAGCTAACCTGGTCACGAAATTGAGATTTTCTTTGAAGCTATTTACCTTACCACGGAAATATGACGATTGATGGCACGACAGGCACAAACAACAAATGACAGATGTAACCACGTAACTATGACCATATTTGTTGGTTATTGGTTGTCTATGGTTGAGGTGAGACTGGAAGACCAACATTAACCTTAATGAACTGATGGGTACAATTTATTGAGAAATTTTATGGTTTTTTCGATACTTTGAACTTCAATCAGTTTAATATGACTTCTTTTTGTATTATAGTGGGCTGTGACAGCAAGCAAGTAACTGAAAATTCTACAAATTTTAGTTTGGAATTTAAATTACGACAATGAAGAAGATCACTGATACCAATTTATGCAGTAGTTTTGGTATTTTCAGTTCAATACTGTATAATTGTTTAGATAAACTCGACTTATTTATGTTGAAAGTGAGAAAATGCTTGAGGTAGACTGTTATCGGATTTGAAAAGAAAATTGTTGAGATTTGTGGATCCGTTTGTGAGTTGATTAAAACTCAATAGTACTTCTTTCTTACTTTTTATTCTCAACCAAACTCTTACATGTCATTCTTCCATAACGGCTAACTCAAAACTCAACTTAACCTAACTTATCTATGGCTCTATTTAAGAAATACAGAATAATGTTGAGAGGTGGGCATTGTTCTTCACCTCAACACTCTCCCTCAATGCACATCTTTCGAGCCTAAGTACCTCTAACAAAAATGGTTAAAAATGATTTTTAGATAAAGGCTTTGTAAGCATATCTGCTGATTGAAATTTAGTATTTATATATTGTACCTTAATCAAACCTTTCTCTACCTTTTCTTTAACAAAGTTTAATTTGATATCCATTATATGTCTCATTCTCTTTTGATCTCGATTTTGTACAGTCTTCATAGTACTTTGATTATCTTCAAAATAGTGACATTTTGAATATTTATATTAAAGTCTAACATTAAATCCAACTAACCAGCATGCTTCAACAACTGATTCGCATAAAGAAATCAATTGAGCCTCAGTTGTGCTTAGTGCAATAGTTGTTTGTTTTTTAGATCTCCAAGCTATAGTGTTACCAAACAATTTAAACAAATATCCACTAGTAGATTTTCTGTCATTATCTCTAGCCCAATCGGCATCAGCATATCCAATTAATGGAGAAAAACATGAATTTTTACAATCTTTAGTATAAATCAAATTAAAGTTAACAGTCTGTTTTACATATCTGAGTATTCGTTTTTATGCTTTCCAGAAATTTTCGCTTGGAGTAGACTGGTATCTACTCAAATACTACTCGTACACTGAAGTGGTTAAATCTGGTCTTGAGCCAACAGTGGCATACATTAAAGACCCAATCAATGACCTACATTGAAATTCGTATTTCATATCAATACCTGAGTTTTCATCTAATTTAAAATTTACATCCATTGGAGTGTTACTACGATTACAATTTTCCATATTATATTTTTTCAATACACCCAGCAAGTAATCAGTTTTATTTATGAGTATTGGTTCTGAACGTTGAATGATTGAAATTCCTAAATAGGTTAAATTTTCACAACCCATATCTTTCATTCTGAACTTTGAAGAAATCGAAAGATTTAAATTATTTTTGTCAACAAAGTTCAGAATGAAAGATATGGGTTGTGAAAATTTAACCTATTTAGGAATTTCAATCATTCAACGTTCAGAACCAATACTCATAAATCAACTGATAACCAGAAAAGCCTGTAAGCCAAAGTGGCATAAAGATTACCAAATAGATTTCAATGAGGAGAGTGATGAAGCCTTGTTTGCATCGTTCACAAACCAAGGTGATATACCATTGAACTATCAAGAAATGGAAGAAAGAGAAGACAAGAAGGAATGGAAAAAGGCGGTCAATGAAGAACTTGAAGTTCTAGATGAAAGTAATGTGTCAAAACCAGATAATCAAAATTTATTAGATAGCAAATGGGTATTTACAAAGAGAAAAATAGGAGAGGAAGAAATATGCAAGGCAAGACTAGTTGTACGGGGATATCAACAGAAAGAATATTTGGGAAACGTTTATTCGCCAGTCTTAAGATTAGAAACATTACGAGTACTTTTATCTGTTGCTGCTCACAGAAGATACCAGATACACCAGATGGATGTGAAAGGAGCTTTCTTATATGGTGAAATAAAAAAGAATGTACATCTCAAACCACCAGAAGGAGTAACTTTACCAGAAGGAAAGTTTTTAAAATTGAAGAAGTCATTATATGGGTTAAAAATATCTCCCAAGTATTGGTATGAAAAGTTTAACAGTACTATAATTGAATATGGGTTTAAACGATCAGAAATGATTACTGTCATTATAGCTTCGGAAACATGTATCTGTCATTGTATGTTGATGATCTGTTAATAGTAGAAAGGGTCTTTGTTGACAAAAATAATTTAAATCTTTCAATTTCTTCAAAGTCCCTTTCTACTATTAACAGATCATCAACATACAATGACAGATACATGTTTCCGAAGCTATAATGACAGTAATCATTTCTGATCGTTTAAACCCATATTCAATTATAGTACTGTTAAACTTTTCATACCAATACTTGGGAGATATTTTTAACCCATATAATGACTTCTTCAATTTTAAAAACTTTCCTTCTGGTAAAGTTACTCCTTCTGGTGGTTTGAGATGTACATTCTTTTTTATTTCACCATATAAGAAAGCTCCTTTCACATCCATCTGGTGTATCTGGTATCTTCTGTGAGCAGCAACAGATAAAAGTACTCGTAATGTTTCTAATCTTAAGACTGGCGAATAAACGTTTCCCAAATATTCTTTCTGTTGATATCCCCGTACAACTAGTCTTGCCTTGCATATTTCTTCCTCTCCTATTTTTCTCTTTGTAAATACCCATTTGCTATCTAATAAATTTTGATTATCTGGTTTTGACACATTACTTTCATCTAGAACTTCAAGTTCTTCATTGACCGCCTTTTTCCATTCCTTCTTGTCTTCTCTTTCTTCCATTTCTTGATAGTTCAATGGTATATCACCTTGGTTTGTGAACGATGCAAACAAGGCTTCATCACTCTCCTCATTGAAATCTATTTGGTAATCTTTATGCCACTTTGGCTTACAGGCTTTTCTTTTACCTCTCCCTTCAGGCTGCTCTTCCAAAACATGATTTTCTTTTTCTTCTTCCTCAGAGTTCTTTATTTCTTTTTGTTCATTCGTTACTTCCTAGATTGTTTTTTTATTACTTGGAAATTATTCAATTTTCCTTTTTAGTATTTCATGAAATACTACATTTCTTGCATTACTACTCTGTTGGTTTCTGGATCAAAAAGTCTATATCATGAAGTACTATACCCTATTATTACCATTTTCTTTTCTGTGTTATCTAGTTTTTGTCTTCGTTCTTTAGGTACATGATTATATGCGATGGTTTTCTTCCAGTCCATAACTCAGCCGTAGCTTCTCGTCCTACTGATGGGCTTCTGTTAGTACTATAAGCTGAATATAAAACAGCGTCCCCCCAAAATTCTTTTCTCAGTTCTGACTCTAATATTATTGTTTTAGTCTTTTCAATTAGTGTACGATTCATACGTTCAGCCACTCCGTTCAATTCCGGATTATATGGAACTGTATATTGCAATGATATACCTTGGCTAGTACAAAAAAATTGAAATTCCCTTGTCACATATTCCCTGCCATTATCTGACCGCAGTTTCAGCAAATTAGTATTGAAATGTTTCGTAGCATAAAAATAATATTCTTTAAATTTTTCAAAAACTTCTGATTTCTCCAATATCAAGAATACTATCACGAAATGGGTATAATCGTTGATAAATGTTGAGAAGTATTTATGACCGTCTCAACTAATAGGTGTAATTGGCCCACATACATCTGTATGAATTCTAAGGGTTTTTTCGCTCTATATCCTGACTTATTGAAGGGTTGTCTAGTCATCTTTCCTAATAAACATGGTTCACACAAGGTGTAGTCAAATTCATTAAATTTAAAATCACGTATACCGTTGACAAGATTATCTCTTAATAAAATATTAATATTTTTCATCCCCAAGTGACCAAAGCCTCTATGCCATAACTATGATTTCGAATCATTATCTTCTGTTGAATTGTAACAGCTTTGTTGTTCTACCTCCATTTCAATACTGTAAAATTTCTTTTTGCCCTACCTAACATTACCAATTGATCATTTTTGTGAATTTCTACTCTACCTTCATAGAAAGTGACTTTGAATCCATTGGATTCTATTTTAGGTACTGATAATAATAAATTTTTAAGTTCTGGGACATGGTAAACATTTTTAATTGTGCAGGAAGCGACCATTTCGCCTAATATTAATTAAATTATTTTAATATTTCGTTCTAATATTTCGAATTCCTAATGCCTTTAACATAACACCTTCTTTAGCCGCAGCAATATTCCTAGGAAACTTAAGTTCTCTATAATTGACAAAACATCCTGATTATTTACCAAGTGAAATATTATTACATCTGTCTTACCGTCTTCTGCTGTATATGACTCATGTCCTCTTCCATATCCTTGGCCTCTTCCTCGTTCATATCCATGACCTCTTCCTCTTTGACAATCTTGACCTCTTCCTCGTTGATAACCTTGGCCTCTTTCTCGTTGATAACCTTGGCCTCTTCCTCGTTGATAACCTTGGCCTCTTCCTCGTGGGTGACTGACTTCTATCTCTCATGTTACATTGGAACGTCTTATGGCCTGGTTTTCCACATATGAAACATGAAAATGCTGTATTATGTGATTAATGTCCACGGGAATTTTTTTTCTTTTCTTCTTCTCCAAGCAATCTATTCTTCACAAAATCTAATTTTAGGTTTTCCATAGTTTCTAGAGCTGTTATTATACCATCATATGAATGGGGCATTGACAGTAATGAATAATTAACTTTTTCTTCTTCGGTAAGTTCTGAATCAGCTTCTCTCAAATCTGTGAAGATTTTTTCCATTTCCACGAAGTGTTCGATCAACGAATATTTGATTCCTGATAATTTTCTACGAAGAAATAATTTTGATCGTACTCCCTTTTTCTTGAAATTTTCTTCTAGGTTTTTGAAGTATTCAATATGACTATCTGCTACACCTGCTATCAATATTGCTTGAGCCTTCGCTTCTGTCTTGAAATTTTGTTCATTTTTACCATAATCTTCGACTTCGATTGCCTTCTGAATCCCATTTTCCTTGAGTATACTTTTTATTCTGAAAGACCACGTGCTGAAATCCACACCGCCGAATGGTACAATTGGAAATCTCCCTCTTGAATTTGTCATCGTAAATAATTTTTGAGAAACACGCTCTGCTACCACTGTTGAGATTTGTGGATCCGTTTGTGAGCTGATTAAAACTCAATAGTACTTCTTTCTTCCTTTTTATTCTCAACCAAACTCTTACATGTCATTCTTCTATAACGGCTAACTCAAAACCATAGATATACTAACCTTACATGGATGAGGCCTGTCATTCAACACTTTCGGAGAATGTGATGCCAAGAGAGAGATAGAGCTAGAGGTGGCAAAAAGCCCGCAAATCCCATTTGAGAGCCAATCATAGAAATGGAAGCGGCGAAAGAGAGAGACTCGTGATGCAAAAAGAAAGATAGAGCTAGTGGTGGCAAGATAATTGGATTAATTTAATTTTTTGAGAATAATTTGTTTTTTTGCTATACATACTAATATATAATATATACTAATTTGAAACACGTCTGAAAAATAGCAAGAAAACAAATTATTCTCAAAAAATGAAATTAATCCAATTAATCTTGCCACCACTAGCTCTATCTTTCTTTTGGCATCACGAGTCTCTCTCTTTCGCCGCTTCCATTGGAGTTATAATTTCTATGCTCAAAACTCAACTTGACCTAACTTATCTATGACTCTATTTAAGAAACACAGAATAATGTTTAAAGGTGGGCATTGTTCTTCACTTCAACAAAAATTATCCTTTTTGAATCTCTTTATGAAGACTTTGAGTACTAAAATATAAAAATATATGAAAAATGTAATGAGGAAAAATCAGCAATGAAGACATCGGATAAAGCAAGTACTTGCAAGTAGGCACCTACTTTCATGTTTCATATTTTAAAACTCAAAGTCTTCTTAATGAGACTTAAAAAGGAATTTTTCCGAATAGTTGGCGATATTGTTACTAACTTTACATGCATTTAGAATTCAACATTTCCACTATTTCCATTTCAACTACATTATTGATTTTGTTTATAAGCTTCGTTAGATACCTACTTCCTCAGTTGTAGATGATAAGATTAAGGAATTCATATATTTAATTTATCAGTTGTCAGTAACAAGGGAAAAAATGAAAAGTTTCTTTTTTTTCCAGATCCCATAACAATCGTTTTCTCACGTTCAACATGAATAAGTCGAGTTCAACGTTACAATTATAAAGTATTGAAATGAAAAAACCAAAACTACTTCATAAACTCGTGTCAGTTATATTCTTCATTGGTGTAATCGAATTTATTCAATATAGGGGAAAGTGAGGTAATACGATCCCTAAGGGTCAAATGATCCCCTGCCGTAAATCAGAAACAGCTTGTACCATCTATCCAAATACAGATGAAACATGTTCCCCTGCACCCCTGCGAGTTACTTGTAAAATGTCAATGCGGTGCGAGTGCTTGGAGTGATTTTATTAAAAAATAATCAAAAAGTGTGGCTCTGATCTAAAGTAAGCATGTTTTTGGACTTTCGTTTTTTTTACATGTAAGTGTTTACTGAAATGTTGTTTTATTTGCGGGTATTAGTAGCAGTTAGCTAATATTTAAGCAATGTTCGATCATCGCACGCGGTATGTGAATGTTTTTGTTTTGATCGATATTTTGTGATTTGGTATTTTGGGTGAAATGATCCCTTCTGTGTGTCTAAAATGATCCCTGGAATCATTTTACCCCATAATCGCCAAAAGAGGCCTGAAGAACAAATGCAAAAGGCATTAGAGATGGTATGGCTTACAAACCGCGAGAAGAGAATTTGAGGTCCCTGTGATGGTGATAGAAAGAAGAGCCAAAGGTTAAAATAAAATAGCTGTAGGCTCAGCTAAAAAGTTAGGTAGCAAACAAACAGTGTTCAACCTGGAACAAGAACTGGAACTTGTTGACATGGAGTCCAGAATAATATACGTGCTGACCACTCAGGATTTCCTAACCTCAGCTCACCAGAAATGACAGAAAGAAATAATTTACCGCATCAATTTTCCGAAGCTAAAAGAAAAGCTGGACTTGAATGGCCTCGTGGATTTAGACGTAGATATCCAGACATTACATTGCGTGCGCGAGGTTTTTAAGAATGTGGTGGATGAATTTCTCTCGACTTTGAGAAACGCCCAAGAAAAATATTATTTTTCAACAAATCGAATTTTTGTTTTGTGTTACCTGCTTACATACTTAAATTGTTATGAACAATACATATTATCATTTTATTTATTTATTTATTTATTTATTTATTTAGAAATAATACATCCAACAGACCGAAGTCCAATTATAGGTGTATACAAAAATTTTGTTATTCCGAACTTAATACGCACATTAATTACAAACCAAAATGACATAATCTTAAATACAAACAAAAACTAATTCTGCAGAACACTCGATACTGAGCGAATAAACATTGGCAAAGACAAAAAAATATATCAACATCACCTAGGCTATTATAACTCCTACACATTCTAGTAAGCGGACAAAAAAAGTGGTGCTGAGTGTTAGGTAGGTACATTAAGATGAAAAGTTACAGGCGATCTTGACGCAAAGCGAGGAACATGAAAGAGTACTGAGGAAAGTAGAAGCGATGAATCAATCCGGTTATTAAGTAATTTGTATATAAACACTAAATCATTAATCTCGCGTACCTTTCTGAGTGAACTGAATCCAAATTCATCCAAAAGAGAATTATAATTATAATTTCGGGCCGGGTAAAAGCCATGCTTTCTCAGAAAGGTGAATTTGAGAAATTTCCTCTGCACTCTCTCAATACAAGCTATGTACTTTGCCTGACAAGGATTCCACACTGAACTACAATAATTCAACTTACTTCTAACCAATGAGCAATAAACAGAAGAAATTGCCTCTAAGGATGAAAACTCTCTACAATTACGAATAACAAAACCTAAAGTTTTCATGGCGCTAGCTGTTATGCTTTCTATATGCACAGAGAAGGCCAATTTTTGATCGAAAGTAACCCCCAAGTCCTTGAATTCACTAACCCTAGTTAAAAGTTGGTTATTTACTTTATAATCAAAGACTATTAGTGACGCCTTCCTTGCAAATGACATGGTTTTGCACTTATCAATATTCAAAAAAAGTTCATTATCAACACACCATTTATGTAATCTATTGAGATCACTCTGCAGTAGAAGGCAGTCAAGAAAGTTCTTTATCCTTCTGTATAATTTGAGATCATCAGCAAACAGGAGTTTCTCGGAAAAAATAATATCTGAGATGTCGTTTATAAATAAAAGAAACAACAGTGGTCCCAAATTCGAACCCTGTGGAACTCCAGAGGTGGCTGTAAACAAGAACGACCTCACACCCTCATATTCAACAAATTGCACACGATCACACAAATAAGACTCCAAGAGAGCGATTATGTCAACCGAAATTCCGAAATGGTAGAGCTTTCTCAGAAGTTGTCTATGCGGCACACGATCAAAGGCCTTGCTGAAGTCCGTATATACAACATCAACCTGATCTCGATCATCGAGTGACTCAGAAACATATTGGGTGAAAATACACAGATTCGATGCAGTACTGCGAGATCGGACAAACCCATGTTGACATTCCGACAACGACGTTCGAACATGGTTATAAATGATATCGGACAAAATTATCTCAATGAGTTTTGAAAAAACAGATATCAGGGCGATCGGTCTATAGTTTGCCACATCCGAGGCCTTTCCCGATTTTAAGACTGGAGAAATACGCGACACCTTCCAAATATCCGGGAATGTTCCCGACCGTATCATTAAATTATATATTATACACAATGGGCGCACGAAAAGTTCAATATGTGATTTGACCAGTATTACCGGAACACTATCTGGTCCCAATGTATATTTATTTTTAAGTTTTCTGGATGCAGATAGAACCATGTCATGAGTTATTTCATTGAGGGTCAGAAGACGGCCGGTATCTGATATAGTCTCAGTCCGGTTACAGCAATTCGACAATGAAGCACCGCTGGTATATACGCTTTTAAAATTCATCGCAAATGCATTGACGATTGCCTCAGGAGTTGACAAAGTTTCATCATCAAACTTCACTCGACCAGGTATCCGGGACCTGTTTCTCTTAGAATTCACATAACTCCAAAATTACGGGGATCTCTTTTAAGATTAGTTTCCGACCTCTGTATATATTCTCTATAGGAAGACTGTATAGTACTCTTGACTGAACGCCTCAAACATTTTAAACGTTCAAGATAAAAAAGTAATTTATGTTTTCTATACATTTTCAAATAATGATTTTCAATTCTGATTTTTTTAATCAAATCTTTAGAATACCATACCGGAAACTTACGAGAGCAGCAGCTCTTTAAAGGAACACATTTCAATATAACATCCTGAATAACATTGTTGAAAATAGTACTAGCATCATTAACATTTTTAACATTACCCATGTGTCGATGCCAATCAATTTCACCAAGAAGCAAACAAAATTTGTGGGAATCCATTTTTTTAAAGTCATAACGTTTCGCACGAGAAGAAAAATTCTTTACAATAGATAGAAAAGGTGAAACGCGCACAATAAGACCCAGATGATGTAGATCAATCGGCACTAGTGGATCATCATCGAGTTGTACTTCACAGGTCACTTCCGAACTTACGACAACCAAATCAAGCAATCTATTATTATGGTTTTTGACTCCATTGCACTGTTTCATATCACAAAAATCTAAAAAACTGTTAAAACGCCTGGTTAAACTGGTATGGTGATTACATTCATAGAAGTTCTGGAGCTCAGGAATATTGAAATCGCCTAAAATTATCACACTGCCAAGATCATGCTTTCCCTCTAGGAACTCGAGAAAATCGTCATACTCATCGAATGAAATACTTGGTGGAATGTAGACTAATATGATAGTCATACATAAATGATTAGATCCCGAAATCTTAACCACTATAATATCTACTTTGTCAACGGGACAGTCTATTTCACATTCTTCAGAGGTATACTTATCCGCATCAACCGCCAACAATACCCCTCCCCCACGAATCCCAGTACTACGGTCCTTACGATAAACTGCATAATTTTGAGGAAACAGTTCACTATCCACTACACCACTATTCAACCAACTTTCGCTGATAGCCACAACACCGCGACCACCGGCCAGTAAATTTTTCAGGAAAATATGCGTCTTAGTATTCAATCCTCTACAGTTCTGATAATAAATATCAAGTTCATTAATGCTTGTGTTTTTACTTAATTGACTGTTGGACGAGTTTGCAGGTTTTTTTTCTTAACGATCGATGGGTGTCCATTTCGATACTTTATCATGATGTCATCTTCCCCATTTTCTTTACGATCCACCAATTCCTGACGAAGTGTAGCAAAATAATTACGCTGTGTAACGGTCAGGTCAGGTTTGACATAGATATTCTTGAATTTATCAATACTCTGCAATTTTTTGTTATTTCTTATAAGCATCGATACATCCGCTTTGTTCGGCAGAGAAAATTTCACAGGCCTAGACTTTCCCTGAAGCGGCTTACCTAACCTGTGCATTTCAGGGTTGTTTATATTGGCACCAGGAATAACAGATGTAACGATCTGATGCACCATCTCAGTGGGATCACCCTCCTCTTCCGGGATTTTCCCGGCGCTTTATTTCATTGATTTCCTCAATTATCTGAACGGTATTCATGGAATCCCCTGGCGCGGTCTTCCTCTCAAGCTGGTCAATTTTATTATTAAGCGTTTTTATCTCCTCCTCATGACTCATCTTCATATCACGCATATCATTATTCAGAGAATCCACTTTCTCCTCAAGAGCACGCAGTCTCTCACCCAAAACATTTAATATTCCAGATGACAGACTATCAGCCAATGTTTTGATAAACTCCCCATCTGCACATATTTTCTTTATCATCGCTTCAGCGACAATTCTCACCTCATTCATTTGTTCTCTCGTTAATGGCATTTTAATGAGAAAGAATAACAAATCGTCCTCAACAAAAATTCTCCGGCAAATGAAGCAAATAGAACAGATATACAGTCACACAGGTGCGGGGGATGATTGTCTCACTTATTTTATTTAACTATGAAAACTCAAGAAAGCAGAATAAACACGTGTGCAATCAACGGCGTACAATACAATCATTTAAATAAACAGCAGTTTTTTTATTTCATTTTTATGTGATATTTAATAACTCAAAGTACAAAATGATCCCTGGGATCATTTTGCCCCTACCCCAGGGATCATTTTATCCACAGGGGTGTATAAAATGATCCTTTACTAAACTTTAACAAAAATATCTAATACAAAAAACTACATAGATGAAATGAAAAATAAGTGGGCAGATACAAAGTTAAGTAAATTCACTACCTTCAACAATTGAAATCTTGCGGTTTTGCCTTCAACTCTAGCCACAATTAAAATTTTCCCTTAAGGGGATCATTATACCTCACCTTCCCCTACAACATGAACGTAGTTACCAACTTACAAGTACTTGCGTCATCTGATGTTTATTTTCATTGAAATTTCAATTTTTTTTATTTTTCTAGCTCGAAGTCTTTAAAAGGATGATTTTCTTTTGAAATCCAATAAACTTCTAACATTTTCTCACCTTCAACATGAAAAGTCGAGTTCATTTAAATTATTCATTATTGGAATGAAAATACCAGAACTTCTGTATAAATTCGTATCAGTGATATTCTTAATTGTTGTAATTTGAATTCCATATTTCAATTCACCCGAAGAAACAATAATTTGTAGAATTTTCAGTTGCTTCCTTGCTGTCACAGTCCATTTTTTTTTAAAGCAGGTGTAAACTCATTTACGAGCGAACCACCGTAAGGATGGAACAGTGTGGGACTCGCACCGAGACCCCCTCGAGGGCCTAGGCGAATACCCACTAAAAACACCTTCTCACCGGTTCGAGACCTAAAGTCTAACAACCAGTTAACTCTCACTAGGGTTATATCATCTAACATGCGGCTACATGCGGGTTAGTGTTTAAAACCAAACTTGGTTGACTCTACTGATGCTTGATAATAAAAGTTGAAGGTTGAATTTCCAGCTCTATGAATTGGGACAATTCACAGCTCTGGGCTTTCGTCCTCCAACTGGCAACATAGCTGATCTCTCGGTCTTTTGTGGTAGACCCTCATTCTTTTTGCATCTTCTTCTGGGTTGTAGTCAGTCAGTCTTCTCAGTTCCTCATTTGGATGTTCCCTGGCTCTTTCGAATATCTTCTCTGCTTTCTTCTTCATGAAGTCGGTTATTGTCTCCCAGTTTATATCTCTATGGATTTGTTTGTTTCTAACAAACCATGTTGATCCATCGCTATTCTAAGCAGTTTGTCTTCAGCTGACTGTATTCTCTTCATATGGCTTTTGGCAGCATATCCCCATGCTGTTGATCCATATGTCAGTTGTGGCCTCGCAATCGTCTTTATCATCATCAGTTTCACGTTCTTGTTCATATGACTTCTTCTTCCTATCAGTGGATAAAGTCGAGTCATGGCTGACTTCGCAGTGCAGTGATTGTCGATGTGTTTCTTCCAAGTTAGTCCTCTGTCTAGTGTTACTCCCAGGTATTTGGCCTCTTTCTTCCATTCGACTTCATTATCATCGACGTCAAGTTTGGAGTTTATGGTTATACGTCTTCTCGTGAGTAGTATTGCCTGTGTCTTTTGTCCATTTATCTGGATTTTCCATTTGATACACCATTCAGTAATTTCATCTAGTGTTTCTTGAACTCTTCTATGGATTATATCGGGTCGTCTGCCTCTGAACGCTACTCCGGTGTCATCTGCAAATTGACAAAGGAAATTCAGTGGATTTTTTGGTAAATCATAAACATAGATATTGTAAAGAAGCGGCCCTAGGACTGATCCTTGGGGCACGCCTGCTTCTAAATGTCTGATACTAGATTTATACTCATCCATCTTCACATAGAAATTCCTGTCCCTCAGGTAGTTTCTGATAATTTTGCACATCTTCGTCGTATATCCTGCTTGCATCATCTTGTATATAAGTCCTTCCTGCCACACTCGGTCGAAAGCTCTCTCAACGTCTAGTAGGACCAGCCCTGTCGCCTGTTTGTTCTGGAATCCTTGGGTTACGTATTCGGTCAATCTCAGTAGTTGTAGTTCAGCTGAATGTTTTTTCCTGAAACCAAACTGTTCTGGTGGTATTAGTTTTAGCTTACCTGTCTCTTCGTTCAATCTTTTGGCTATAACTCTCTCCACTATCTTTCCTAGCGCTGATAGTAGGCTTATCGGTCTATAGTTCTGTGGAAATTTTCTCTCTTTTCCAGCTTTATTGAATACGATCATCTCGGCTGTTTTACAGGTCTTCAGGTAGTATTCTATCCTCATTACTGCATTTGCTATGTTGGTCAGCGCTGCTATTGCTCTTCTAGGCATCTTCTGTAACATAAAATTGGTTATTTTGTCCTTACCGGGCGCTTTTCGTCGTTTCAATTTTCTAATTAATTCCTAGATTTCTGTTGGTGAAGTTGGATCAGGGATCGTTAGTTCTTCTGGAGGCTCCAACATAATTTCTTCATTACTTTCAACTTCTTCTTCTAGATCTTCATTGTCATCATCAATTCTATAGTTAATTCTGCCTTCTCCCTCTATAGTGTCTGCCAAGGCTTCAACTTTCTCTTGCTTGGTGTATGCCATTCCATTCATACCATGAAGTGGAGGAATTGTGGTCTTTTCTCTTCGGAGGTTTTTCTGCATTTTCCACGCCGAGTGATCACCTGTATTCAGTTCTCTAATTTTCTGGTTCCATCTGTCATTTCTCAATTCCCTCAGTGCATTTCTGAGTATTACAGCATGTCTATTTAATCTCTGCCTATCTTCTTCTCTTTTTGATCTTCTATAAGCTTTTCTCAGCCTCCTGTTGGTTTTAATCAGTTCCTTGATTTGTCTTGGTGTTTCACCATGTGGATGTGTCGTTCTTGGCTTCTGGTTTTCTTGGTGCTTTCATCATAGGATTCTAATATTGCTGTTTCTAGTTTTTCTACGGCATCATCTAGTTCTTCTGGTGTATTTATTTCTCGGATTTGTGGCAGTTTTCCATGCAGAATTTTAGAATATTTCTCCCAATCTGTTCTATGTTTGGTAATCATCTCTTCTCCTCTCGTTCCTTGGCCTAATACTAGTTCGATCGGATTGTGGTTGGACGTTCCATCTTCCAGCGTCTCTAAGGTGAATTCTTCGGTGATATCTTTCAATATCACTATATCTAAAACATCAGGTAAGCCAATATTATTAGGTAAAAAAGTTGGTACCTCTGGTCCCACAACGACAGCGTTCAGGTTTTCAGCAAATGTCTTCAGTCTTCTTCCATCCGTATTTTCTGTTCTGCTATTCCATTCTTGCGATTTGCAGTTCAGGTCTCCCAGTACAATTCTAGTAGAAATTTCATGTCATCTTCCAAAAGGTCTGTTTGTGGTGGTTTGTATGCTGGAGTAATCTGCATACGCCCTCGTCTAGTATGGACAACTACAGTAACGGCCTCTAATGTTCGATCAGTCGTCTTCGCATGAAAATGGTAATTTAGGTCTCTCTTGATAAGTAGGGCTACTGCTCCACCAGACTGTCCTACTCTGTCGTTCCTAAAAGTAACATAATTAGTAAGATTTATTTGACGATTTATACATACCCTGGTCTCCTGTATTGCTATTATGTCCGGACTTCTCTCGGCAATAATTTCTTCTAAGTCTGCTTTACGGGCATTGAACCCGTTGACGTTCCAGGAGACAATCTTCAAGTTGCTTCTTTCGTCCTTAGTTATGTTTACCATTAACTTGTCCGAAAGAAATCTTCATCTTCTTCATCATTTCTTCCTCGAACTGTTTCATCATTGTGGCAATGATGTTTTTGGCGAAGCTTGCTAAGTCTTCACTATTTTCTTGTTTGTTCTCTTCTTTCTTCTTCTCTTCTTTCTTCTTTTGTGGTGCTTCCTTGACGTGTGTTTTGGTTTCAACTTTTTTGACTGGAGTTGAAACTTTGGCGACTTTCGCAGGTTCTTGTTTCCTGTTCTTCTTTTTCGTGACGAGTTTCCATTCGTCGCATCCTTTGTAGCTAGCGGGGTGCCCTTTTTCTCCACACAGAGCACACGTGGCATTTCTCTCTTCTTCTAGTTTTCCAGTTCGCAATCACTGGAATTGTGGGGACCGGAGCATTTGACACACCTCCATGGAAATGTGCAGCGGCTTTGCGCATGTCCATAGCGCTGGCATCTGAAGCACTGTCCTGGTGTGCTTGGCTTTCTCTTAGACTCAACTGAAACAGATAAGTTATATAGTGTTCTTACCTGAAATATCTCTTTGTTTTGGGTTTTCACCAAAAACAGGGCCATTGGCTTCTTTGTCCAGTGGGACTTCATTTGGATCACTTCGGCATCCGTGATCCCCTGGTCTGTGAGGTCTTCTAGGAGGGTGGGTATATGGGCATCAACCGGTAGGAACCTGACTACCGTTGGACAGTATAGTATGACCTCTTTATGATGTCGAAGTACTTGGTCATCCTTCGATGGTCTTCGACAGTTGCCGGAACAATCCTCACGCCGTCTCTCACCGTTGTAGCTCCAGAGTAGAATATCTGGTTGGTAGCTAGGCCTTTGGAGATGGCGGTCCACTCTGAAGTTCCCTTCAGAGTAACAGCTGGGATTCTCTCTTCGATTGTTGTAGCCACTCCATTGGTAGGTGGCTGGACATCTTGGGTCTTGGGTGTCTGGGCATTGTTGTCGACTTTCGTTGAGGTCTGGGCCAACCGGTTCGCAGGTGGCCTGTCTTCTTTACGGGCTGTTGCAGTCTTCTTCGTTGCAAGGGCAGTCGCAAAACTTCTTTTTTCAGTATCGCTTTCTGACGAATCTCCTGAGGTGGTCGAACTCTTCTCCAACCTGGCCCTCTTCGTCCTCGTGTTCTTGGTTGACTTCTTTTCTTCTTTTCCTGAAACAGAAGAAGAATAATTAGCTTGGTTATTAGCTCTTACCTCTACGGCCAGTGCATTAAAGCTGGCTTGTAAATCGCTAATCTGCTTTTTCAGATCAGCGATAAAAATTTGCTGCTCTTCAATTTGACGCTCTTGGGTGGCGATCTTCACGTATTTTTCATGGAGCCCATCCATCTCCATGTCGCTTCCGGAACTCGACATATTTCCTGTGGAACCAACGATCTTACGATCTGGACTCAACACAGAAAATATTTTGCACCAACGGTCAGCTTCTTAAGCGTAGTGGAAACTACACCTGTTCTCCTCGAAGTGTTCTAAACAGAACATGGACCCTCTAGATCTGCTAAGTGGTGGATCTGCTAGTCTCGTCTCTGCTGCTTCGATGTTGCTCGGTTGACTGCTGCTGCTGGAATGCGTCACAGTCCACTATGATACAATTCGTATTTATACATATTATTTTAGGAAGATGTTCGGCTTTATTTAGGATGAAACACATCATAGGTAGGTCGACATCGTTCAGAGTTTGGTGAATTAGGATGAAGAGTTGGCACTGACTTCTAAGAAGTTGTAGCGTTTCATCTGTTGATGCTGAAATGGAGAAATTAATGAGATTAATGTTTTCTCCACCTACCTAATCGGTATTGAGTTTTTTGAAACAGAAAACGTGAAAATTTTGAAAAAAGCGATTTGCAGGTGCTTTTGAGCGCTCTTTCATTGATGGAGCAATGATGCATAACCTTTTTTCTTCGATACACCAATGTGACTTTTGCCCACTCAATTTAAAAACAAAACGCCCTCTCACCAAGCGTTCTCATGACCACTTTAAAAAAAAATCCCTATCAATTATCTGTCCTTCAAAATATATTGACGACAAAGTATCGACTAAGTAGGCCGTACTGTAAACAATTCGACGGGCCACACGATAAAGAACTCATTTGTTTATCTGGCGATCAAGTTACTCCAAATAGGTACAATTTATGATGGCCGTCTGCCAATTCGCGCGGGAATAAAATGTATTATCAGCAGAGGACTCATCGAATATAATACATATTATGAATAATATACAATATTTCTTTATGTTTTTCTATAATGATCAATCGATTGAAATCTTGATTGAAGAAAATAGTTGTAGATTCAAAATTGTTCGTGTAGGTATTGATTGGAACTTTTTCGCCGCTTGTTCGCAGAGAAAAAGAGTAAAACCCAGACGGGCTGCGTATGAGAATAAAATACTGTTTAGAAAAATGTCACATTCTGCTGATGTTTTTTTTTAATTTCCTCGGAAACCGATCGTAATATGTTTTATACTGCACATGTAGATATTACATTTTCCGACTGTGTATATAATTATGTGATTCTACGTTCAACTGCATCCGCATTGTCTTTTTTTTGCTGATGGTGCACAGCCGAGGCCTACGTGCCGGCGCTTAGCTTAGAGAGAAACAGAGAGGTTTTTGATCTTGTTGAGCACAGTTCCTAAATAAAATTGTCTGTTTTAAAAAAGTGTATTTCTCCACAAAACACAAAACTGGCGACGAGGATGGGATTCTCAAAATGATTCTAGAAGCAGGTGAATTTTAATTCTTCATTGAGAGATCGAACACACCGTGGAAGATATTGGACCTTCCTCACAGAGTCAAGAAAAGGGACAACCGAAGTACCGACCCGAGATTTTCCAATCCACCAAGAAGTACCAACAAGCAGCTCAAGTAGAATTAGCAACTCTGCTCCTGCCTGGAACAGACAAATTCAAGGTATTTGTGACAAGTAATCCTTCTCTCCGTTTTCCTAAGTTTCCGACAAAACTGCTTCACATTTATTTTAATTTTAAGAAGTTTGAATCGATTTTCAAAATTGATCCCCCAAACGATTTAGAACATTTAATTAATTCTGTAGCAAGATTAGAAATTCAAGAGTGCAAAATGCCGGATTTAACTCTAGCAAAAGAGTTTGGTGCATTATTGCCGAAGTTTAATGGGGATAAGATTAAATTGAATTCATTTTTAAATGCATGTGACTCATACGTAACCCAATTTTTAAGCGAAGAAGCTATAGTGAAAACCTATTGTC
Organism: Propylea japonica; assembly: GCA_013421045.1. Lineage (NCBI taxonomy): Eukaryota > Metazoa > Arthropoda > Insecta > Coleoptera > Coccinellidae > Propylea > Propylea japonica. The sequence goes on from CM024246.1 coordinate 3,154,711, forward strand.
TGAATGTAATTAAAAGCGAATTAATTGGTAACGCAGAAGCAGAATTCCAGACTTCAGATGTTACGAATAATTGGTTGAGCATTAAGACCTTTTTAATTGATAAGTTCGGAGATCACGCAAATTTAGACGTCTTAAAGAATCAATTACAATTTTTAAGAAAACGACCACAAGATGATATCCTTTCTTTTATTGAACAAATCAAACATTTGAAAATACGTTTGAAGTACAGAATCGATGCTGATAATATGAACGGACAAATGAAATTGCTTCATAAAGAGTTGGTAAACGATTTAGCGAAAAATGTACTAATCAGTAATTGCCCCATGGAATTACAAACATCATTATTAACCACCGAAAATCTTAATTTTGACAGAGCTACTCAAATTGTAGAAAATTATGTGTCACAAAAATCTCAGTTAGACATGATGAGAAGCTGGAAAATACCTTCCTCAAATTCAAACATTCCTACATCTTTTAATCAAACACCGTTCAGACCTATTTACAATAAGCCGACTAAAACTCAATCACCTCCTACACCACACTTCGATTATCATAATTCAACAAATGTATTTACACTTAACCCAAGTTATACTCCGCAACATAAACCAATTCCCATGTCAGTTTCGACTCACAACCATCAAGCTCAAAAACGACCAGCTACAAGTCGCATAAGTACACCAAACAAGTTTTTTACCACTAGACCCCCAAATTTCTTTTCGAATGATAATCGACAACCTGATTTCGTATCTGAAGAATTAACTAATGTGGATAATATTCCCTCGGAAGATTTTCACAAGGATGAGGAAGAAATTTATCGGGAATACGATCAAAATTTGGATTACGAAAATCCCACTTCCGATTTTATCATGAAAGAGGAAGAAGAAAATTTTTTGCGAAAGCAGCCAGCAAACACTATTGACTTGAATAATTTGAAAGATAAAATTTCAAGAAGCTGCCTTCCTTATATCGAGCTAGAATACCCAAAATGCAAATTGTTAATCGACAGTGGTTGTACCATTTGCTTGATTGATCCTAAAATAGCTTATGATACTATACCCCATCAGATTTACACAGAATCTACAGATCTTATAACAGCACATGGTCATGATATAAGTCAAGAAAAAGTTTCATTTCCTTTGGTTTCATTTGGCTTGAATAAACATAATCCATTTGTACTGTATAAATTCCACACTCAATACGAAGGTATAGTAGGATTCGGATTTCTTCAAAAGAACAATTTCACCATAGACCTCAATAAAAAACTTCTGATCGGAGAAAATTGTCAAATTCCAATTCATTTTCAGACAGTAATCCCTAGAAGACTGAGTTATCCAATAAAAATAGATCAACTACCAAAAACCATTCAGAATCAATTAATCAAAATTTTCAATGTAACAGAAAAAGCATTTCACCTACCAGGTCAATCTTTGAGTTTTTCATCCAGGATAAAACATAATATTCGCACACGAGACGAAATTCCCGTGCACGCCAAAATTTATCGATATCCCGAGAAACATAAAGCAGAAATTTCACGTCAAGTCAATGAATTATTGGATTAAGGTATCATACGACACAGCATTTCCCCGTGGTCCTTCCCAGTTGTGATGGTGAAGAAAAAACTAGACAATTCCGGTGAAGAAAAATGGAGAATGGCAGTCGACTATCGATCGTTGAACGAAAAAACAGTCGATGACAAATATCCGTTACCACAGATTGATGCTATATTAGATAAACTCAAAAATGCCTACTATTTTTCGATTCTCGACCTAGCCTCTGGATTTCACCAGATAGAATTGGATGAATCTAGTATCGAAAAAACTGCATTCACTGTCGAGGACGGTCATTACGAGTTTTTGAGAATGCCGTTCGGTCTTAAAAACGCCCCGGCTTCTTTTCAACGATTAATGAATCACGTTCTTCGCAAATACATAGGTAAATGTTGTTACGTTCACATTGACGATATTGGCAGATGTTCATTCTATTTTAGAAACCTTACAACAACAAAACTTGAAAATTCAACTACATAAATCTGAATTCTTTAAAGAAGAAATCGAATTTTTAGGTCATGTCATTTCTTCAAATGGAATTAAACCTAATCCGAACAGAATTGAAAGTATAAAGAAATTTCCGATCCCTAAGAGTTCCAAAGAAATTAAATCATACCTAGGCATGTTGGGCTATTACCGTAAGTTTATTCCAGATTTTGCCAAAGTCACAAAACCAATGACAAAATATTTGAAAAAAAATTGTAAAGTCGATGTTTCTGATCATGAGTATAAAGAAGCCTTTTCGATTTCAAAAAATCTGTTAATCAATCATCCAATATTAAAATACATATCCGGATTTCGATAACCATTCAACTTGACAACAGATGCTTCGAATTACGCCTTAGGTGCTATATTGAGTCAAGGTCAGGTACCAACGTCGGATTTGCCCATTGCATTCGCAAGTCGGACGTTAAACGAAGCCGAAATACGATACTCCACTATCGAGAAAGAACTGTTGGCCATCGTGTGGGCTACCGCGCATTTCCGGCCTTATCTCTACGGAAATAAATTCTTTATTTACACCGATCATAAACCGCTCATCTGGTTGAATTCGTTGAAAGAGCCGAATTCCAGGTTGATGAGGTGGAAATTGAAACTGGAAGAGTTCAACTACGAAATAAAATACAAGAAGGGTAGTTGTAATAATGCTGATGGTTTATCTCGTATAGATTTGAACGCTATAGATGACGATAACGCATCACTCGATTATAACTTAGACGAAAATAATACTTTATATTCTGAAGATTCAGATGTCGATCCTGAAACTAATGATTCACATACTGTTCATAGCAATCAAGAAAATCCGATTTTGGAAATTCCATTTACGGAAAGCGCTCTAAATAAACATGTCTATCACAAAAATAGAATCAAACAAAGAAAGTAATATTTTTTTTCATTTCCTTCATAGCCGAACATGCTAAATATTTGCTTTTTCTTTATAATATCAGTTTGATACCCGAACTTATTCAAGAACAAAAGGATTTATTAGTCATGAGAAAAAGTGACAGACCCTACGTAAGTCCCTAATATTGTAAAAAGTACTGTTTCTTACAATGGAATTAAATTCAATAATATTATTTCTCAAAGTATTCGTATGAAAAGAGGACTCTTGAATGTTGGTGGCAAAATTTCAAAACATCTTTTTGGATCTTTAGATTCAGACGATGAGGTTCTTTATAATAGTTATTTCAATTCTATCAAAAATAACGAAAATATCATTTTGGCGAATCAAAAAAAAATCCTAAAAGTAGAGCAGCTCAATTTTCTTGTGAATAAAACAATGCAATTAGAAGAATCTAATAATAGGTTTGTTCCAACTCAAGAATTGACCGTACAATGATCGTCAGGATTCTGCGCAATAGATAAAAATGTGTTCCAACTGAAAATGTATCGTTTGAGAACGGTTTCGTTTTTGTTCCATCCTGCTTCGGGACCGTGAGTGGAACGGTTTTGTGATCGTCATTTCGATCCCTGGTCTGGAGCAAGTACTGTTTGGACGGTTCTTGTACGGTCAAAGTTTAGACATGCGCATAAGATCGATTACTAACAGTTTCGTGACCGTCAAATTACCGTACAAAAGTCAGCTGTTGGAACAAACCTAATATCATCGTAGATTTGAATCTGATTATTTTACATTCTCATGAACTGTCTATTCTTTTGAATGAGATAGAAAATGCAATAAGTTTTGCAAGATTGCGTTTATTGCACGAAGACATAATACCCCTTCAAAATTTCAATAAAATAGTAGAAAAACAGAATTTGCTTCCTTTAAAACATCTTACTGATTATTATTCTATTTGTGTGAGTAAAGTTATTGCTAAAGACACATAATTATTATTTGTTATAACTATTCCGATTGTTCAAAATTTAAGTTATAAAGTATTCCATCTCCATAATTTTCCTTATCAAAATACTACCATTCCAAACCTTTCCACTTACTTGATCACAAAAGAGGACAAAGTTTTATGGAATTCATCCAGAATCTTGTCTTAAAGATATTTTACAGACATTAACAGAAAGTTGCTCCAGAACACATCACGACACCAAACCAGACCTTATCCCTATAGGGGATGGTTCAATTTTATCGATCCAAGATCCAATGGTTTTTGAAGAATGCGACAATGGTCGTGTACGACACTCAATCCCTTCATCCATCTGGCTACGATCAAACTGCATTGTTTCCAATGGTTTCAAGAAAATCTACCCGCTACAAACATACGAAGAATTCTCCTCAATACGACTCATACCTTTGGAAGAAGAATGGAAGACGATAAGAAACATCAGTTTTCTACACCCTGTGGAGTTTCCCACTTTGGAAGAACTCAATTCATGGACCAACCAAAATACTTATTTCAGTGCTTTTAATTTTTTCATTCTTTTTATTTGTGTTATCACAATAATCTTTTTCTTATGCCGTAAAAAGAAATACAATTTTTGTACTCCTGTTTAAGAAGATAGCAAAAATCCTGAAAATAGAGAGGAATTATGTAATTCTACGTTGAATCCATTTTAAGTCAATTATTGAGTCGTTCAACTGCATCCGCATTGTCTTTTTTTTGCTGATGGTGCACAGCCGAGGCCTACGTGCCGGCGCTTAGCTTAGCCCCATTTCGCACCAAACCAGTCCAGTCCAGTCGAGTCAAGTCACTTCAGGATTGGAACTATTAACTTCGTTTAAAATCGTTTAAAACAAATGAAATGTGAAATCTAGTTTCATACTAGGCCCTAGTGTGAAACTAGATTTCACATTCCATTTGTTTTAAACGATTTTAAACGAAGTTAATAGTTCCAATCCTTAAGTGACTTGACTCGACTGGACTGGACTGGCTTGGTGCGAAATGGGGCTTAGAGAGAAACAGAGAGGTTTTTGATCTTGTTGAGCACAGTTCCTAAATAAAATTGTCTGTTTTAAAAAAGTGTATTTCTCCACAAAACACAAAACTATATGGACAGGGTGGAAGGTATTGTAAGCACATTTGCGCCATACAGAATAAGTTTGGAATAACTCTTAGGACTTGTGTGCATATAAACACCGATCATGGGAAACAATTATCTAAATTACTTCTAGGAGAAAACAAATCCTCTGCATTTTATGACGACATATCTATTGTTGTAGAAAATGACTTGGCAGTTGGTAGAGAGGAACAAAGCGATGTATTTTCGTAACATAATAATTTTTCTATCGAAACAAAAAACACTTAAGACAATTCCAATAAACTAAATTTAAGTGATGAACATTTTACAACAGAATTATTGAAAATTTTTGAACGCCTTAGTGTAACCGCACGATTGATATGGTTAATGCCATGAAGAATATTTAAAAATTTAATAAGACTTCAAACAAAGTTCAACATCGTCTGACTTTCTCAATTTCATACATGTTAAAAAATATGTTACTGAAAAAAAATATTTCAATTCAACCAACATCAATGAGCCAAAGAAAAATTAGAGCTGGTTTATCCTGCTGCACAAAACGCATTCAAGCTATTAGGCCATCCAACAGAGAAATTCCAAGCAAACCTAAAAGGCAAAGATTTATTAGGAAAAATATTGATCTCAATAGACCGAAGGCAAAATAGCATTGAAAAGCACACTGAGATTATATTTTACTGGATTTTGCATTTTAAGTTGTTTTTTTCATAAGTATGGCTTAATAAACAGGTTTCAGCTTTGCTCACTGTGTTGTACTATTGTTATTTTTATGTGTATAAGTATTTCTACTACCAATTTTATTTTTTCTCGTTACAGCGTGGCCCAATAAGTTATTTTTGGCAATTGTATTTTTCTGTTATATTTATGAATGCGGATTGCAAAATTGCGTAAGAAAGCGAATTGAAACTGCAACGCAGTAAGCAATTCCCCGACAGTGGGCTCGTATCCATAATACAATAGTTACTAAGGCGAACACCTTCCTGTGTGTTGAGGCGTAGTAAGATATGTCTGGGTAGAAAGAGCATTCGTTCAGTCATTCCTCACCACGTTGGAACACCACGTATGCTTTGCAGCCACGATACACCATTGAACTCAATAAACACATGGAACGGCCTCGCGATCCGGATGAAGTGAGGCCGACTGAGATAGAATGTCAGAGTGTAATGATGATCCCACAATGGTGGGGGTCTCCATCGTAATCTTGCGCGATTCAAAAGCGGGAGTATCCTCCGATTTCAAATGGAGAGTTCTACAAGTAGTAGAAAGAGATAATGATACCTCAATTGCCCTATCTCTCTCCCACACTTTTGGACACACGTTTAGTCGATTCTGCTGCATCGCGAGGCCGTTCCATGTGTTTATTGAGTTCAATGCGATACACTTACACCGGTATGCCGATGCGCATCGAGAAGTGACGTCACTGCGGAGCCTTTCCATTACATTAGCGTTAGAACTCTAGAGAATAATTGGAATAATGCAATTAATCGCAAGTTTCATTGAAAATGCAATTAATCGCAAGTTTCATTGAAAATGCAATTAACTAACGATTAATTTCAAATGAAATTTCTCCGATGTCTTTGTTTGTTGATTCTAAAAGATATCAATGAAATTGCATAAATATGAATGTAAGTGAAAAGTATCTATTTGTTACTACAGAATAAATTATTGGAAGTTCATTAAAAAACTTCGAATAAGTGAAAATATTGTCATCATTTTCAGGGAAATTTCAATGAATTTCACTTATAATTCGTGAATTTGAAAAGTTTTTTGTCCACTTTTTTCTTCATATTCTGAAAACTGATCTTCTCATTTAGATCCCTGTCTTAAGTTGGTATGGATTGTGCTCAAGCAAAGAATAACATCGAATGAAATCTGAACGTCATTTTTCAGTTTTGCAACCGTGTTATCTTCTAACACTTTGAAAATATTTTCTCCTCAGATAATGAAGTACTGACGGGATACTTCCGACTTCGGAAAGCAAAAGTACCTTTTTTCGGTTCCCTTTTAACTCTTCTGTAATTCTTACAGCCAAAATCTGCGCAATTAGGCATGAATGCAGGTATTATAACAATAATAATATAACTCCACTTTTATCTCCCCTCCTCAATGACGTAGATGAGCGCGCCGGACGAGTTTAGACTCCGAATCTGGCATACCGGTGTGAGTGTATCGTGGTTGCAGCGTAGTAAATAATGCCAATACGCGGCCTGTCTGGCTTCTACACCTAAATGATTCGAAATTCGATTTTCTCAATAATGAATATAATATTTGTATTAACAGGTATTACACTTTTTCTCTGAAACAAGCGCGAAAAAAGATTCAATCAATACCCACACGAACAATTTTGAATCGCAAATTGTACTGCAACTCAATATAAAGAACCATTAACTGGAAGAAAAATAATATAAAAAGTGACCACTCATTTGTTTTTTTCGCAAGTGTACATGTTTTGGATAAATGATCGAACTAATTTATTCAATAAAGATTGCAATCTACTGATAATTATAGAAAAACCTTCAAAAAATTATTGTATATTATAATAGTACGGTGTAATTATTAGACCTAAACCTCAACATCCAAAGTAAAAGTTTTCCTCCAACACCAAATTGCTCTACATAGTCCCCTTATTCTATGGTAAAAAGTTACACCATTTTGAGCGTCGGGTTTGGGGGGGAGGGGGTGGTAATTTGAAAAATAGTATATTATATTATAAGGATTAAAAGTGCATCTTTTTTTACTAGCAATATTTGCAGTTGCGAGGCGCAGCCGAGCGAATGCAAAATTGCGAGTTAAAATAGGCACTTTTAATCCGAATAATATATACTATTTTTTCTCCAACCAAGTCAAAATTACAATAAAATTGGTTTTAGTGAAAAATCGTTCATAATTTGGTTATGAATTTGGACACAGAATCATGACAGTGATTGTCAAGTAGACTTCACATGCATTTACTTTTAATCCAAGGATTAAAAGTAGCGTTTTTAATCCTAGGATTAAAACTGTTGCTAAGCAACGAGCAAAGTTTTGTACGGTAAGAGAATTTATGACTTTTGCACCTGAGAATGGTACAAAAATGTCAACATTTTTTGATGGTTGGAGAAAAACACTAGTTTTTTTAGTTTTTCGTAAATATTTCAAAAACTAAGCGGTTTATCCTAAACATTGTTATAATATACAAAAATGTTCTACGTTAAATTTTAAACAAGAATGGTATTTTTCATAATCACTCTAAATTGTACGGTTCAAGAGTTACAGACGGTGTAAATGTTAGTTTTTTCGTAATTTTGATAATTTAATTTAAAAAAATAAGCTTCGTAAAAGAATATTGCTATTTCAGTGGCCGGTGGTATGTTAGTGATAAGCCCTTGAAGGAACGACAACCTCACCACCTTATCAAGGGGCACTCTTTTTTAAGGGAAAAGAGGCTTCCACAGGCCTAGGCCATATAAACCTGTGGTACGGAGAAACCCACCCTGAACTTTCTACGAACATTGCAACATAAATTCACTTCTTAAGCATAAATATCTTTCAAATTTGGAATGTTCAATGTCTTTATTAACTTCACTCATTCTCCAGCACATTATCCTCCTCCTCTAGCTCGTCGTCTAAGATGTTATTATTGTCCATGTTATCACATGCTTGGCCTGAGCAATTGCTGCATATGCTAGTGCAGTTTAGACCACTCCTTCTGCATTCACAATTACGAACGCATTCATATTTGCAAGTACACATTATAAGGGACAGTACCTGGGGGGCTGCAGAACGTGCTGTTGTAATTGGTGTCAGGTGGTCGCCAATCTTCTTTCAACCCCACTCGAGTGGATCCTTATCTTCATTCAGCCTATAAAAAGGGAAAAATTGCACCTTATAGAAAAGTTCAAGCCAACACCGTTCTTCGTGAAAAACTTCTGGTCTTCAACAACCTCAAAGACGACCCCAGTGCAGTGGCTGATGCAGGAAATTACTTCCTACTTGCAATGTTTGGAGCCAAGAACACTGAAGATCCAGATTGTCTCCGATACCAGTCCTACTTGAAAACGATTGCAAAGCAGCCTATACATGCATTACTGAAGTTGGATGCACTACCCCCCACCTCAGGAGCGTCCAGACAGCATTCATTTAGGACCTACCACCAGGTACAACAGTGGCTGAATGAAGACAAGGATCCACTCGAGTGGGGTTGGAAGAAGATTGGCGACCACCTGACACCAATTACAACAGCACGTTCTGCAGCCCCCCAGGAATTACTGTCCCTCATAATGTGTACTTGCAAAGATGAATGCGTTCGTGATTGTGAATGCAGAAGGAGTGGTCTAAACTGCACTAGCATATGCAGCAATTGCTCAGGCCAAGCATGTGATAACATGGACAATAATAACATCTTAGACGACGAGCTAGAGGAGGAGGATAATGTGCTGAAGGATGAGTGAAGTTAATAAAGATATTGAACATTCCAAATTTGAAAGATATTTATGCTTAAGAAGTGAAGTTATGTTGCAATGTTCGTAGAAAGTTCAGGGTGGGTTTCTCCGTACCACAGGTTTATATGGCCAAGGCCTGTGGAAGCCTCTTTTCCCTTAAAAAAGAGTGCCCCTTGATAAGGTGGTGAGGTTGTCGTTCCTTCAAGGGCTTATCACTAACATACCACCGGCCACTGAAATAGCAACATTCTTTTACGAAGCTTATTTTTCTAAGAAATTATCAAAATTACGAAAAAGTTAACATTTACACCGTCTGTAACTCTTGAACCGTACAATTTAGAGTGATTATGAAAAGACCATTCTTATTTAAAATTTAACGTAGAACATTTTTGTATATAACAATGTTTAGGATAAACCGCTTAGTTTTTGAAATATTTACGAAAACTGAAAAAATTAGTGTTTTTTCAAATTAACACCCCCCTCCCCCCCAATCCCGACGCACAAAATGATGTAACTTTTTACCAAACAATAAGAGGGTTATATAGAACAATTTGGAGTTGGAATAAAACTTTTACTTTGGATGTCAAGGTTAGGTTAGGTTAGGTTAGGTTAGGTACAAAGTACTTTTACTTTGGATGTCAAGGTTAGGCCTTTTTTTAGGTAATAACACCGTACTATACACAATATTATATTCGATGAGTCCTCTGCTGATAATACATTATAATCTGCACTAATTACTAAGGAATTTTCCGTATCATTTTATGTTACTTATACACAATTTTAATAGCTGAGAACTAATTGATAAGTATCTTTTTTTTTGTCTTCAGTCCCCCTACGAAGAAGGCGCTTTGAAAATAAGAATACATGCCTGTCTTCTGCATTCTTCAACAAGTAGGTACTCCGGTTCTGCTTGTTCAGGTAGTGGAGATGTATTTGGCGAAGATATGATTGGGGTGTTTGAAGAATCCATTGATGAAATTGAAATGACCATTGGTTCTAAGTCTTCCTCTGCATAGTCCTGGTGATCTACCTACCTCATTTTTTTAAGCTGCTTCCACCTTTATCTTCATAATCACTGCCGAATGGTTTTTCGTTGGTGTGAATGAAAAGATGTTCTTTGAGCTGTTTAGAGTCTGAACATTAAGCTGTGCATTAGTCGCAAGTGTAAGGTCTCTCTGGTGTGAGAACCCTAAAATGTCTTCCCAAGTTTACAACCTGCACAAACTGTCGATCACGATCTGTGTGAATTTTTTTTGGTAAAAGAGGGACTCGCGCAATGAAGCTCGTATACGCTTTGAAAGATCACTTGTTTAGAATACGGGGCCTGGTAAACCTCTTGTGACAATCCGGACACTCAAATGGCTTCGCTACAGTATGTGTCAAATTATTCCTGGAATATTTTTAAAATTATAATGAAATTTCTGAAGATATTCATGAGCGAGAAAAAATTTCCGGATTTGATTTGACCTCGTGTGGTGTTCGGCAACAAAATTCCACAACAAATGTGTTTATTTCCAACAACATCAATTTTCGTCATCATCAAGTTCTCGCAAAGCGTAGAAAGTTTGGTCGACTCGATTATTTAGTTACCATGGCAACTCAGTGTAACTGTAAACTATAAATCATTTCTGTTTTAAAAAATGCCTCGCGTTTTTCAAGAAAGTATTCAACAGAAGATTGAGCAGTTGACTCCCGCGAATACTAAGAAATCAAAGGCAAAACTTGCGAAAAAAAACTCCAAAGACTACAAAGAGAGTGTTATAAAAATTCCATTGAACTCTACTGCTAAGCAGTTGCAGGAATATTTTTTCGATAGGCTGTAGCGAAAAAAAAATTCCGGGGAGGTTCAGGATAAAAACATTTTCCTTTAAAAACTGTCAATTTGTCATTCAGTGGACCATTTGTGTGGAATGAAACAACTTGGAATATTCAAGGACAGCCTATGTGGATGTTCTGGTGACACATCTCGGATTATTCAAACATTTCTTCATTGGTACAATCGTTGTTATCATATGGCATTCTTGTACAAAGTGAGTTCATCTGAAAAGTTGGATATTAAAAAATGTAAAAAAATATTACTTACCCGTCTGCACTAGTAGGTTTTATAACTGGATAATGGTCCAGATCCTCCCTTCATGGTACTATTTAGTTAGATTGATATTGTGTTGGAAACTTCTTTGAAAATACTTACTGTAGATTATGTTCTTGATTGTATGTATCAAATTCCAATTCTAGGCGATTTTACACTATAATTATTTCATTCATACATTTACCATTTCAGGTGGTCTACGCAACAAAGACTATCCTGGTCAAGACGGTATTTTAACCGAAAAAAAAACAGAGACGTATAAGAACGGCGTTCACCTCTGCCCAGCTCTAAGAACTCGAACGGGCATTCCAAGAAACACACTATCCAGATATCTATACCAGAGAAGAGAGCAATGAAAATCGATCTTTCAAGAGACAAAGTTCAGGTGAGTCCTAGAAAACAGAAAAAGTTGAAATATCAGCACAATCCTTGGGGCTCATTCGATATTACTGCGAGAATTTGTTTTTCGGTCGTATCTATTCAAAACACCGACAACGTGGGGGTGGTTCAAATAAAAACCGGAATGTTGCTGAAAAAATATTCATTATTGAGTTACAGAGCTGACATTTTTCACAGAACTTCTGGATAGTCTCTGTCACACTCTACAGACTTTTTTTCTGGCTACGGCCTAGGGTATAAAAATCACCGTAATATAAAATAAATTGCGTTTTTAATATAAATAATAAAGTATAAACATTAATCATAATAGTCCAAAGAATTAAGAATACATCAAAGCTTGATGTCGAAATGAATCAAAATTATTATGTTAAGTCCAAAGTTGTGTTGGAAATTCAATCATAATATGATTGAATCTGAGAATATTAAGTATAGAAAATTCATAGATTACACAGCCCTTAATGAAGCTTCGAATGAAGAGAAATGGAAAAGATTCACAGTGCATGGATGAGATGACAGATGAATTGGTGTATATCTTGAAGAGAATACGAAAAAAGTCGATTTGAATTAACAAAGTACAAGCAGAAAAAAAGGATAACCCCAGCACTGTCAACATCAATGAAATCTGATGACTTGACCCCTAATATTGCTAAAATCGTGGAAAAAATACCGAAAACAAGAATATTAAAATTTTTCGAAAAACATAAAATGAAATTATTTCACAACATCAATATGGTTTTGGAGAATACATCAACTGAGGACACAATACGTCATTTAACATCCTACATTTATAATTCGCTAGATAAGAGTAAACCTTCCCTATGCATCTTCAGTGATTTTTCTAAGGCCTTCGATACCGTCTCTCATGAAAAACTCCTTAATAAATTGACCAATTATGATTTGCGAGGAAAGGTATTTGATTTGCTTTTGAGCTACCTGACAGATAGAGAGCAGAAAGTGGATATTGATGGGGAATTGAGTGAGTCTTTATATGTTACCTACGGTGTACCACAGGGTACTGTACTCGAACCACTTTTGTTTATGCCATATATAAATAGTTTACTCAGTGTCAGAATAAGGGGTAAAATACTGAGTTTTGCGGACTAAACTGCACTTTTTTGTGGGAGTCTTTGAAATCGGAGGCAGAGAATGACTTCAGAATTTTAGGGGAGTGGTTTAATTATAACACCTAGCTTTTACCCGCGACTTCGTCCGCCTACCGACCCCTCTAAGTTAGAAAAGTGATCAAATACTAACTTGAAGTCTTAGTAACACTCAGTTAAAAAAAAATATCAAAATCATTTCAGTAGCTATGGCGTCATGCGCTTCTTGACACGATCACGCTCGATTTCCGCGGGAATGAGGTATTTCCCGCCGTAAAAAGTAGCCTGTGTCCGTGCCTAGGATCCTATCATTATATTAACCAAGTCTTATAAAAATTCGTTCAGACGTTAAGGCGTGAATGAGGTAAACTTTTAAAACAAACGATTAAAAATCACTAACTTAATTAGTTTTCTGCCTACTGCCTGAGCCTTAAGTACGATTGCATGAATATTAATAGCCCATATCCTTTTTTAGGTTACTATCTATCACCTAACTAAATTTCATCAAAATCCGTTCAGCCGTTTAGGCATAATAGAGCAAAATTCCCAGCAAAAACCATAAAAAAATCACTAACTCAGTTCAGTTTTCTGCCTACTTCCTACCCCCTAAGTACGATGACGTGATCATTTTGATCTCATATCCGTTTTTAGGTAACCATCTATTACCTTACTGAATTTCATCAAAATCTGTTCAGCCGTTGAGACGTGAAAGAGCAAAAGTCCCAACAAAAACGACTAAAAATCACTAACTCAATTTAGTTATCTGCCTACTGCCTACCCCCTAAGAACGATGGCGTGATTATTTATAGCCCATGACCATTTCTAGGTTATCATCTATCACCATACCAAATTTCATCAAAATCCGTTCAGCCGTTTAGGCATGATAGAGCAAAACTCCCAGCAAAAACCATAAAAAATCACTAACTCAATTCAGTTTTCTGTCTACTTCCTACCCCCTAAGTACGATGGCGTGATCATTTTGATCTTATATCTGTTTTTAGGTAACCATCTATTACCTCACTCAATTTCATCAAAATCTGTTCAGCCGTTGAGACGTGAAAGAGCAAAAGTCCCAACAAAACGACTAAAAATCACTAACTCAATTTAGTTATCTGCCTACTGCCTACCCCCTAAGAACGATGGCGTGATTATTTATAGCCCATGACCATTTCTAGGTTATCATCTATCACCATACCAAATTTCATCAAAATCCGTTCAGCCGTTTAGGCATGATAGAGCAAAACTCCCAGCAAAAACCATAAAAAATCACTAACTCAATTCAGTTTTCTGTCTACTTCCTACCCCCAAAGTACGATGACGTGATCATTTTGATCTTATATCCGTTTTTAGGTAACCATCTATTACCTTACTAAATTTCATCAAAATCTGTTCAGCCGTTGAGACGTGAAAGAGCAAAAGTCCCAACAAAAACGACTAAAAATCACTAACTCAATTTAGTTATCTGCCTACTGCCTACCCCCTAAGAACGATGGCGTGATTATTCATAGCCTATGACCATTTCTAGGTTATCATCTATCACCATACCAAATTTCATCAAAATCCGTTCAGCCGTTTAGGCATGATAGAGCAAAACTCCCAGCAAAAACCATAAAAAAATCACTAACTCAATTCAGTTTTCTGTCTACTTCCTACCCCCTAAGTACGATGACGTGATCATTTTGATCTTATATCCGTTTTTAGGTAACCATCTATTACCTTACTAAATTTCATCAAAATCTGTTCAGCCGTTGAGACGTGAAAGAGCAAAAGTCCCAACAAAAACGACTAAAAATCACTACCTCAATTTAGTTATCTGCCTACTGCCTACCCCCTAAGAACGATGGCATGATTATTCATAGCCTATGACCATTTCTAGGTTATCATCTATCACCATACCAAATTTCATCAAAATCCGTTCAGCCGTTTAGGCATGATAGAGCAAAACTCCCAGCAAAAACCATAAAAAAATCACTAACTCAATTCTGTTTTCTTCCTACTTCCTACCCCCTAAGTACGATGACGTGATAATTTTGATCTTATATCCGTTTTTAGGTAACCATCTATTACCTTACTGAATTTCATCAAAATCTGTTCAGCCGTTGAGACGTGAAAGAGCAAAAGTCCCAACAAAAACGACTAAAAATCACTAACTCAATTTAGTTATCTGCCTACTGCCTACCCCCTAAGAACGATGGCGTGATAATTCATAGCCTATGACCATTTCTAGGTTATCATCTATCACCATTCCAAATTTCATCAAAATCCGTTCAGCCGTTTAGGCATGATAGAGCAAAACTCCCAGCAAAAACCATAAAAAAATCACTAACTCAACTCAGTTTTCTGTCTACTTCCTACCCCCCTAAGTACGATGACGTGATCATTTTGATCTTATATCCGTTTTTATGTAACCATCTGTTTATAGGTAACCATCTATTACCTTACTAAATTTCATCAAAATCTGTTCAGCCGTTGAGACGTGAAAGAGCAAAAGTCCCAACAAAAACGACTAAAAATCACTAACTCTATTTAGTTATCTGCCGCCTACTGCCTACCCCCTAAGAACGATGGCGTGATTATTTATAGCCTATGATCATTTCTAGGTTATCATCTATCACCATACCAAATTTCATCAAAATCCGTTCAGCCGTTTGGGCATGATAGAGCAAAACTCCCAGCAAAAACCATAAAAAAATCACTAACCCAATTCTGTTTTCTGCCTACTTCCTACCCCCTAAGTACGATGACGTGATCATTTTGATCTCATATCCGTTTTTTGGTAACCATCTATTACCTCACTAAATTTCATCAAAATCTGTTCAGCCGTTGAGACGTGAAAGAGCAAAAGTCCCAACAAAAACGACTAAAAATCACTAACTCATTTTAGTTATCTGCCTAGTGCCTACCCGCTAAGAACGATGGCGTGATTATTTATAGCCTATGACCATTTCTAGGTTATCATCTATCACCATACCAAATTTCATCAAAATCCGTTCAGCCGTTTGGGCATGATAGAGCAAAACTCCCAGCAAAAACCATAAAAAAATCACTAACTCAATTCTGTTTTCTGCCTACTTCCTACCCCCTAAGTACGATGGCGTGATCATTTTGATCTTATATCTGTTTTTAGGTAACCATCTATTACCTTACTAAATTTCATCAAAATCTGTTCAGCCGTTGAGACGTGAAAGAGCAAAAGTCCCAACAAAAACGACTAAAAATCACTAACTCAATTTAGTTATCTGCCTACTGCCTACCCCTAAGAACGATGGCGTGATTATTTATAGCCTATGACCATTTCTAGGTTATCAGCTACCACCATACCAAATTTCATCAAAATCCGTTCAGCCGTTTGGGCATAATAGAGCAAAACTCCCAGGAAAAACCATAAAAAAATCACTAACTCAATTCTATTTTCTGCCTACTTCCTACCCCCTAAGTACGATGACGTGATCATTTTGATCTTATATCCGTTTTTAGGTAACCATCTATTACCTTACTAAATTTCATCAAAATCTGTTCAGCCGTTTAGACGTGAAGAGCAAAAGTCCCAACAAAAACAACTAAAAATCACTAACTCAATTCAGTTATTTGCCTACTGCCTACCCCCTAAGAACGATGGCGTGATTATTTATAGCCTATGACCATTTCTAGGTTATCATCTATCACCATACCAAATTTCATCAAAATCCGTTCAGCCGTTTAGGCGTGAAAGAGTAACAGACAGACAGACAGACAGACAGACAGACAGAGTTACTTTCGCATTTATAATATTAGTATGGATTGACATTAAACCTAGAACAAACGAAATATCTGCAGTGGATTACCGTGCATGGGGGTTTCTTGAAATCACACCTAATTCACTCATGCCAGAAGCAGACTCGGTTAAATATTTGGGTGTGACGATTGACCGGCATTTGAAGTGGGACTTGCAAATAAAAAATTTGGTCAATAAACTGAGAGGAGTTTGATATAAATTGAAATTTCTCAAATATTATCTTGATGTGCGATGTCTCAGAATGCTATATTCAGCGTTAGAACAGTCCCAGCAGATTTACGGAATCCTAGGTTTGCGTGGTACTACAGATAACCATCTGAAGAATTTGGTTGTAATTCAGAGATGAATTCTTCGAATCATATATAGTAGATCACCCACGTCTCCCAATGAAGAACAATTCAAAGAGGCCGAGATGCTGGGTGTGAGACAACTCTTCTGTAAGTACATGCTGATTAATATCAAGAAATCAAAAATGAGTTCTAATCACGTCACACATTGTTACAACACACGAAATAAGTTAGATACTCTGAGCGTGCCTCGTTGTTTTGAATCAGTGGGACAGGGTCACTGTACTTTCCTTGAAACTCTACAACAAATATCCTCGTGACATAAAATATATTAACAGCGTTAACTTACGGAAAAAAAACTACATAATTTTGTCCATCAAAAGTTGTGATTATGATAGGATAAAATGTTTTTTTGCGTGTTGTATGTTTATAATTATTTTCTGTAGATATTTCAAATGGAATTACATCACGTACAAGCGATAGCACCTTGGAGCTGAAACTGAAGATATTATTTATTTATTCATTTTTTGACTTGTGAATGAGCTTGTGAATAATTTTGGATGTGTAATCTACTCTCAGTGAATAAATGTATATTATATTATATATTATCATTATAGAAATTATTCTGGAAACATGGAAACATTTTCGGGAAACTTTCTTGTTCCCTTCAGGCTCGTGTTGATTATGTGCTCCTATGTGGAGATTTGAACCTTAATTTCCTTGATATTAACTGTTATAAGTCTAAATTGTTGGATTCCTTCTATTTGATGTAACATCTTCTGAAGCAACTAGAGTGTTCACTAATATCAACGGTATTATACGGTGTTTGCCAATACACTTGGCAAAGAGGGCGCACGACAGTCACTCATTAGCCTAGAATCCTTCTGTGGTATAGGTAAATGTACAAATAAGAAGGAGTTTCTGGAGAAGGATAAAGCCGAGAAGAAAAAACTCTGGTGGAATATCCAAAGATGAATCATTTCACTTTGAAACAACAAGATCCAAAAGATATCTGGATCTTGGTAAGAAATAATTACACCTATTCACTGGCTCTCTTACAGGACACTGTAGCCTCAGGAAGCACCTGTTGAGGATGGGATTATCAGACACTGACGAGTGTAGGTTCTGTGGGAAGGAAAAAGAAACCAACATTTACCTAGTCACGGAATGCTTTGCCATAACGAGCCTAAAGAAAGAATGCCTTGGGCGAGAAACTTTGTGAGAGTGAGGAACTAGCCTCGATGCAGCCTTCACAGATATTGGATTTCATCAGATCTCTGGAACTGAAAGGCAAGCTGTAAAGGGTGTGTTTAGAACAGCTCTGTAAGGGGCACAATAGACCTTGAGGTCGCAGTGAACTGTACCCCCTTTTTAAACTATAACAATAACATCAAAGGCAATACTTCCATTTCCAAAGTGGATTACATAATTACAAATGCCGCCATAGACGACTATGAATCTATTGTTATAGGCCTCATATAAGTGAACATAAAGCTATATAATTCTCAAATTCAATTTCGAACTAATCAGTACCTAAAATAAAACATGTATCACTGCTGAAATCGTTGAAAGTAAACGAAACCTTATTAACCTACATTGGCTTCAATTGAACTTTGGCTCCCCATCTACTTGTGAAAATTGTAAAATGGCTAAAATCACCATAATTTGCTGAGATCATCGTTTGATAGCAATTTATTTTTCTATCCTGTTTAAAAACTAGAAATTGAAGCAGTTATAAAATTTTAAAAATATGAAAAGTGTTGGCAGTGATGGCAGTAAGAATTTTTTTTTAATGGCTGAGGTAATTAGTGAACCACTCACTCACCCATCCAATATGTTTATCATCAGGAAGGTTCCCGAATAATTTGAAAAAGGCCATTGTACTCCCAAAATATCAGAATATCTCAGGAAATTCAATATACTTAAACCATCTCAACATGGTTTCAAAAGCGGTCATTCAACTCAGACTGCCGCGCTCAGTTTTGAAAAAACCGTCTACAGATGTTTGGATGAGGGTCTACATACATGTGGCTGGAATATTTTTCGATGTTTCTTGTGCCTCCTATACTCTTTCCATAAATTTTATTATCGATAAATGCTACAGTCAAGGATTTGGAGGCATATTTTTTATTGATTGACCGCGTAGTTGGAAAGTGTTATTCGATCATAATATAAGTAGAGGAGTTCCTCAGGGATCTGTGTTGGAACCACTACTGTTTCTATTGTTCATCAATGATTTTCCAGAACATCTTACATGCCTTCTGTTGATATTGTTTGCTGATCACACTTCGTTGGTAGTTTCAGCACGTAGTTTGGAGTAACTCTTAGAGGCCTGCGAAATTCTTGTCGGGAAGTTTGTTAGATGGTGACGTTGGAACAATCTAATGGTCAACATCAAAAAAACAATGTGTCTTCAAGTCGGTTGAAAAAACTACGAGAAAAGAGATTTGAAAAAAGATGTTGAGATTGAGATGAAAACTGCTTTCTATGCGATTAATAAACTCAAAGAATTGTTTCATAGCAATTATATCATTTATGTATCGTGCGTTCAAAAAAATTCGTGGTCAAGTAGGCTGTGGATTCTATTTGTTCTAAGAGTCTATGAGGGGAAAAATAGAATCCACAGCCTACTTGACCACGAATTTTTTTGAACGCACGTTATATTACGGCCTTGTTTACAGCCACTTGGCCTATAATACTCGGTGGTAACTGCTGCAAGATTTTCGTTGCACAGAAAAGAAGGATTGATTTTGAACACTGTCGTTACCTTGTTTGAATATTTTAAGATGTCTAATGTGTGCTAAGGAAAATGAAATCGAATGGAAACACTTTCAAGTTTTCAAGAATATAAAACCGGAAATTTTAAAACACTACTAGTGCCTAAAAATAATCCTTATTAATTTGAATGTTATCCACTTTATCAGAGTATTAAATTATTTAATCACCCACCACTCTCTGTGTAAGTTTGAAAAAATGCTTTGCTTTTTATGAAATGTTTCCATTTGGTTGAAGAAAATTTTTCTGATCCCTTAAATGTTTTGAATAGAAATCAGTCCGTTTTTTCTTCTAAAATATGACCTGTCCTATACACCGTAGTGTGGTCTCGAAGAATTAATAAATTATTATTATTTTTTCTCATTTGATTTTTCAACAGGCTGCTGCTATTCCTTGTGCTTCTTCACCACTGAGGATAAAATGCCAAAAACAGGAAAAAATTTGGTACGACAGTCAATTGAGAAGATCTTCTAGGTATAGGCTCGTGGATAATTCATTTTTAGTTGCTCCATTCTCTTGAAAGATTGTCCAAATTAAAGTTGCGGGTATTTTCACTATTGTTGCAAAATGGCGGATGCCACTTCCTTTTATCCTTCATTATATTGAGGCATTGGTTAATCTAAGTATTAGCTCGTGGATAGTCCTCTAGAGTTATTGATTATATTGTAAGCTTCTTTATAGGAAGTATGTGAGGAAAGAGTAGTGGAAAATTATGGGAGGTTGACACACAACAAATGTGAAATAGCTGAAAAAATTTCGAACATAACCATCCTCAACACTTAGTGGGCGGACCTCGAAAAAGATATGAATTCCAAATAATTCCTGAATTGTGTGAACATTAAAATATCGATGAGTACTTCTGCAGAATCATGTGATAAAATCGGCTGAATAAAAATATATGAATAAACAATAATTTTAAAAAGTAGAATGAACTATGTGTTGAATGCGTTTTATATTTGTTATCATGGCACATTGATTTCAGAATATCCAATCATGTTTTCATAATTTCATACAGGATGTCCAGAAAGGGTATCGGGTATTTGTTTTCGCGCCATATTCAGAACGGGACGTCTAAAAGGAGCGAGAAGGGGTTCGTGGCGTCCGCCATTTTGTGGAGTTTTAGTCACGATGGAACAATACTCGGAACGCATCCCGCATTTTGCGTATGAGCATATTATCGTAATGGTGGTTCAATAGTGACTGCTCAACGTCTCTATCGTGCGGAATATCTACACGCCACGTGACAAAGGACGATAGCATTAGGAAATGGATCAGGATGTTCGAGAATACAGGTGCGACAATTAAACTTTAAAACTCTGGTCGTCCTCGTTTACTTCGCGATGAAGAAACAATTGAAGAAGTTGAGGCGTCGGTTCGTCAAAATCCGTCTTTATCCATCCGAAAGCGAAGCCTAGCGTTGAACATCTAAAATCGTCTTTGCTTTCGATTGTAGAGAAAGACTTACATCTAAATACCTATTAAATTCAATTGATTCAAGAACTGAAGGATGCGGACTATGCTAATCGACTGATTTTCCGAACGAGATGCTGCAGCGATTCAACAAACATCAACTGGCCTCCCAGAAGCCCCGACCTTAGGCCGTTTGACTATTTTGCATAGAGATACCTTAAAAGTAAGTTTTATCAAAATAATCCGACGAATCGAAACCAGATGAAGCAAAAAATCAGGTCAGAAATGGCAGCAATATCAATATAGCTATGTGTCAACGTGTTATCGCCAATCTTCGTTCCCGTTTAGAAGAGTGCCAGCAACGCAACGGTCATCATTTGGATAACATTATCTTTTTCAAATAATTCTCCAATTCATATGTTAATAATAAACAATAAATTGCTTCATTGTTCACAAATATTTTTTGTTTTATTGAACTTACAAATACCCGATACCCTTTCTGGACACCCTGTATAAGCATAAAACTCTTAACATGACTCACTGTGAATCGAACTGTGGTTTTGAGACCTATCAAATTGGAACGAAGACAAGATGCAGCAAAAGCAATGTTCATTTATACCATCCAAAAGATCATGCTACAGTTTCACCCCTTGAACCTCCTGCCTTGTTGGGAGACAATTTCGAAAACACAGAAAAGAATAATCTCTCGACCTCAAGCTCGAATCTCGTTACTGTAGATCTTCTAGCAATAAAACAATTTATCCACTCCTACTAACTAATTTCTATGTGTAATGGTAGTCATAACACAACCGTAGACATGTCTATGAACCGAAAAGCGAGTGTTATAATAACACCCGCTCATAACTCCCGCTAATAAAAATACCTAGAAGAATGAAATTGCTTACAAAAAAAATGAATAAAAAGTAGGATCGATCCAGAACTCTATTTCAGGCATCAAGATAACGTTCTAGCGATTCATTCCAGATTTATTTTTGGAAAACGTGAATTTTTGAAGTTGCAAAAGTACTTGATTGACACAGAACATACAATATATTGATTGATTAGAGACTCTGACTTGATTCCCGACCACAGAGTACAGAGGTTTGACGAAATGTTGTCAATGCTTTTGACAACTGTTCAAAATTTTTTAAATGCAGATTAATTCGAATTTTACTGAAGAAGTCGTGGATAAAGTATAGTATTCAATTCGCGGTAATGCTCAAAACACACTTGATGAATTACACCACTCGCCTGACGGCTCGTGGTGCAAAACTCATCTGCGTGTGTTTTGACCTGCATTACCGCTCATTGAATAATATACTATTAACACTCATTTTATATCCAATAAGTAGATAAGCTTCGAAAATACATTGGAATCGATCTGGCCTGTTCACCAACTCGTCCGATATTGCACTCCAGATCTTTTAGTCAAGCCTATCCTTTTGTGACCATTTCCTTCTTGAAATTCCACAAATTAAAGTCATTTGGGCGGAAATATAGCGAGTTGTCTGACGAGTAACAAGCGCAAAAAACAGATGTAAAATGAGTTGGAAAGTACTGGTGGAATCACTTATACATGAAAAACTTTAAGATGTGACTGGAACCAAATTCAGCAATAAGCCAACTGACATAATTTGTATCTTCTAATCTCGAACGCATTAAAAAATCTACATTTTTCGCCGCAACATTTCGTATATCGCATTGCTGTTATGTCATATGACAGTTTTTAGGTGAGACAAAAATTGAATAAAATTTTATTTCTGCTTTCAGAAATTCTAGCACCTCACCATAATTTCTGAGTCAAAGCGATAGAGTTAATCCATCATTAATTTTGAATATTGCAGTGCATCAAAATTACCGCTAATTTTTCACGACAACGTGTTGTCTGAAAACTCCGAGAGTTTGTGAGCTTTTTCGGATTTTTTCTTTCAAATTTCATTGCGTTTCTTCGTCAAATGAACAACAAATACTATTTGGTAAACCTCATGACATGATCAACTAGTTTTTCGAAAATTAATTCAAATATACCCCAATAGATATTTTCTTCGATTAAAAACTGAATGTGTGAAATAACATCAAAAATGTAAAGCACAGTGATAAAACAATAACAGGCAGAAATGTATGTTCCAAAAATACTCATAATCCAGAAAGTGGGCAGCACACTCATGCTCATATCACTTATAACACACAGATAGGATCTATAACCAGCGTTAAGCACCTGCAGTCATAGTTTCAAGGTTTATGAGAAGATGGAATACTTGTGCCGTGTAGTTAGATATATGAGAACTCTTTGAACAATAAAACTCTCTGTGAGCTCGCTACTAATACACTGAGCGTAAAAAGTTAACTGTGAATAATACGCAAAAAGTACATCCTATGCAAACTAGTTTCACATGTCTTTGGCTTGAGAATAAGAATGAAGTGCGACGCGAAATCAATTTTTCATTTGTTTCAAAGTAATTGGAACTATTCTGATATCCTTATATGTACCATAATCAATAATCGACTAGTGTCGAGGATCTAACAAAAACAGGAACACAGATAATTTGAGTGGTTAAAAGTGTTAAGCACTATAATTATAAATATTTTTTACTCATTTCTCATGATGTAATTTGTTTCTCTTGTGTTGGTTTCGTTCGAAAACAAATATTTGTATAAAAATTATTACAACTGAAAGGAATTTCACCTCTCGGCAATAATCGATCAGAATTGAACTCCATCGATTTTTTTTTCAAATCTGAACAACAGGGAACGTTCGATTTACGGAATAGAATAGTATCAGATTATTATATTCAATTATAGAAAACGACTGCTCAGTGACAACTAGATATATTAACGACACGATAGTGAGATACCCTTAAATCAAAAAATACGTGAAATTGGGATTAAAACGGATTGAAAAACGATAATCATAAAAATACAAAAAATACCAATTCTACAAAATAATTTATGTGTTTGCATAACACTAGATAATTTTCGGCGCCCTTGTTCCTGGGAAAACAATGTACCATAAGTTCGACCCGAAGACTGTTAGTTCCAATTTTTTTATGCACTTTAATTTCGAGCCGGAAGTGGTCTTAAAAGAGTTCGACTCCTGATGAATATTCCAATATCAAAAACATTTATACCCTGCTGGCAGCAAGGTGTATGGTCAGAAAAGCTCGGTGAACAGACCAAATCGATCGAATAGTTCTAGAGTTTTGATTTTGTAAAAAAACTCACTTTTTGCATCCTGTGTGTGACATGCGCAATGCGATTTCTATTTTGAAATATCTATGCTCATTTGTACGTTGGTCAGTTAAATAAATATATATATTATAATTTTCCTTCGCCGTGCTTTCTCTTTCCCTATCGAATAAAGGTTTATAGTTTCTGCAAGTGTTCAATCAGTACATTATTCAATATAATTAACAACACTTTTCTTGGTTAAGAGGTTTGACTTTTGCTTCTCGTTTATATTCTGAGAGATATCCTACGGAATTTTATCTTAAGCTTCTTAATAATTTCACAAACAGAAAATTCCATATTTGCAGCTGTGTGACACTTGAATTTCGAATGTTTATATAGTAGGTGTGGCCAAGGGGGAGATTTTGTCAGCGTGGCAGATAAACAGTTTCTAAAGTTTTGGACCCTCTTTAGTGAAGATATTAATATAATCAAGATTCACAACATATTGTTACTGACATCAAAATGAACCCCCAGGAGCTGCATATACTTATGTGCAGTACAGGGATCGCCAAACCTGAGATACCCCAGGACCTGGTGTTAATCACCTTGTATATACCGTTCTGACCTGGACATGTCTTTGGGTGGATGGGGAGCTTAATTGCCTGGTACGTTAGGAGACAACCTTATAAAAACCCCTAATCTCAAGGCAGGTGAGTTGCCGAGGGGATGCGTGTCCGAGGGGTGGATTGGTCTTTAGACTTACAACTTCGTGGAACCAGGCGACTCCACGGCGGTAATAGCCTTCCCCATGATATGAGACCACTGTCATGGGGTGGCCTGTATTTGTGCTCAACTCGAAGGACTGCGAAAAATGATACTGTGAAAAAGTTGGTGAGAGACCTCGATAAGAGCGAGAGTAAATCTGCTGCGGCAAGTGCAAGCTAAAGTAGGTCGCGGACAGAGCTGTGCCGAAGTCTTGTGCTTAGTGCTCGTGAAAGCACTCGAAGCACTTTTGTGCTCGTAAGCACTGTGCTCGCGAGCACTAGACTAAACCAGTACTTAGTGCTTGGTGCTTCGCGAGTTTTTTGAAAGGGCTTAGTGCTTAGTAATTCGAAAAAGTGCTTCTAAGCACCGCAATGCTCCCAAGCATTTTCAGAAATTACCAAGCACTAAGCTTTATGGAATCGTCGGAACATGAAAATGACTGATTTTCGCCAGATTGAAATGGACAAACAACTAAAATATAAATTTTTTTTCGGTCCACCTCTATGGATATGCAAGTTGTTAAATTTTTTCTTCATTACAACTCTGGTGTTAAAAAACGATCTCGCTGTATGTTATGGACTGGAACAAGTCTTTATGTTTTCATTATTACGACTCGGAGAACAAATTGTAATGCTGTAGGGCGAAATTTTTTGGGAAATTCTATGGAGCGGTACGACCTTTTTTTTTTTGATATACTATGCAAGATTCTATAATCATTCTTTCAAATTATTTATTGGCAAATATTCAAGTTACAGTCTGTTCACTTAATGAATGATATGAAGAGCTCAGAAAACGGTTTTTCATTGCAGACTGTAGCTTCGCCACAAAAAAAATTGCCATCTAATTTGTTGCTCATTGTCTTTCTATAACTTTTGAAATTTTATTTTCTGTTTCGAGACCACATGCTTTTCTTCCATTTTTTTTATATGACGTCATGGTAATTTTATATTTGTCTGTGAACGACAATGTTGGACTTGCTGAGAGAAAACTATTGTCAATTTCAATTATGCCCAGTTCAAAACACGATATCACTCGAAAGAAAAAATCAAGACATCAAAATCAATTTCAAGAGACATTTGGATGGAAAATACAAAGGTTCATTTTGAAAAGGGCTTAGTGCTCGGTGCTTGTGTAAACGGATTACTTTCCAAAAGTGCTTAGTAATCGCGAGCATTCTTCAAAGAATAAGGGCTTAGTGCTCGAGATTTCGGAGCACTTTTCAATAAGGCTTAGTGCTTTGTGCTCGAAGCACTTTTCTTCAGTGCTCGGCACAGCTCTGGTCGCGGAGTATCAGTGTGGGAGGCAGCACTGCGAGTGGTGTAAAGAAGCTGAGCACCGATCTCAGAGAGTTCTTGCTCTCTGAGAGCAATAAGGTGACCAAGTCGGCGACTTGATATATTCTGAAAGTGGTACATGAATTTGAGGGCATTATCTTCCTACCCAATGGTGAAAATAACAAACTTAAAGGCATGATCCTAAAAGTAAAAGTAAAAGGACAAGTGGGTGAAAAAGGTTGAAGAAGGTGGAATCACTTTGCTTGAAGGGCCCAGGGTAATACCTGGGCAAGCGTGGGTGGCGTGAAAGTGGCGAATGCGGATGCACCAATTGTAACCCACCCTAAAAAGGAGGTCCTAATGTCCTTCGCACACTGATAAAGGATAAGAATGGTAAGCTGAAAAGCGAATAAGTGAAGAAGCTGGTGTTGGCAGAGGTGGCTTACAGCTGTGAAGTGAGGGTCACGGCTCTCCGGGAATGTAAGAATGAGGGCATTGAGACAACAACCGCCGGAGAACTTGAGGTCTTGTCGAACCTTCAAAAATTAGACGAGATGGGAATGACTGTTGAGAAACCCAGAAAAATGGAAAAGGATTGTTTGAATGAGATCTGTTCCCTGTTTATTGTCAGTATAGTTGTGAAATGAAACCATACTTGAGATACATTGAGAGAGTTCTAGAGAAGGTCGGTGACCGTTCCATCCTTTTCGAAATAGATGTAAATGCATCATCTCCCTTGTGATTTAGCAAGGGAATGGGAATGAGTGGACCGAAAGTTGATAGGGGGCGTATGCTAGAGGACCTAGAGAATGAGAGGGGGCTGTTGATTCTGAATGAGGAATCTGAATGGTACACCTTCAGTGGTGCTACAGGTGAATCGGATATCGATATCACCTTAATGAATGTGAAAGCGAGCGTAGCTTACGTCGCTAGTTGGAATGGTGAGCCTGACTGTATCAGTGACCATAACGGTATATTGATTACACTGGAAAGGTTGAGCATAATAGGCGGAAGATAAAAAATATCGACTGGGATAAAAATAGGGTACTCATCAGGAATGAAACAGACAGCATCGATTTGACCGGTACCAAAGCTTATCTGCTGATGAGCAATGAAAATGATTCAAGGATGTAGTGATCCATCCTTGAATGAGCAAATGTTGAGAAGGCCAGCGAAATCTCCCACCAAGGTGTCTTGGTGAAATGACGAATGAAAAGAGCTGTGAGGACAGCTAGAGTGAAGTACCAGAGAGCTAGGAAATGGGGTGAATCAGAGAGCGAGAAAAGAGAGAACCTCCGTCTAAGGAGGATGTATGAATGTATGATGATTGAATGTAAAAAGAAAGAAAGGGAACAATTTGTTGAGCGCGAGGAAAATACCGATCCATGGGGAGAGGTATATAAGATATGTATGGGAAAGAAGCAAAAAGCGGAACTCACTGGAGTTAGAGTGGGTGGTAGAATGACTGAAAACTGGTGCGAAACAGTAAATGCTTTGTTGCGATGGTTTCTTCCAAGTCGACAATGACAGACAGGAGACAGTAAGAGTAGCTAGCGCAAATGGGATAAAAGAGCTCACTGAGAGTGGAGTTGATAGGGCGATAAGAAAACAAAAGAATGGGAAATCCCCTGGTATAGATGGAATACATCCCGAGATGGTTAAGCATGTATGGCAAAGTGTGCCTGAATTTCTGCTATTCATGTACAGCACAATTATGCGTGAGGGTGTATTTCCTAGGGCATAGCGGGTAGCGTCGGCCTACTCAAGTCTGGATAAACCCAGGATGGAGGGGGGATCGTATAGGCCGATTTGTCTCTTGCCAGTCGTTGGAAAAGTGTTAGAGATAACTCTAGTACAGAGATTAGAGAGTACACTTGAGAGTATGTCTGGAGAGATAGTTAGGCTTTACCAAGGGTAAGTCAACTATCTCTGCATGGAAGATGCTTGAAAGACTAGTCGGCGAAACCCAGGAAAAATAAGTCTTGGGTCTTTTCGTGGACTTAAAAGGTGCTTTTGACCACCTGAGGTGGGGGTACATTCTGAACCGGCTGACAGAGATTGGATGTGAGGACTTGATAATGTGGGAATTCTATTTCCACGAGAGACAGGCTAGAATAATTAGGAAGCATGAATTTGTGGTGCGCATGCCTATGAGAGGGTGTCAACAGGGTTCCATAGCGGGACCATTCCAGTGGAATGTATTTATTGATGTCCTCTTGAGAATGCTTGAGAACGATGAGATAGGGATAGGTTGTGGCAGTCGCGGATGATTTGCTCATCATTCTGAAAGGGAATAGTCGCCTTCGACTAGAGTTGAAGGAATGTATGAGAATGTATGACTATTCTGTGCGAACGGGCTGCTCAGGCAGGAGTGAGCGTGTCGGAACAAAAGACGGTTTGCATGATACTGAAAGGGAGATTTGCCGCAACTGGGCCACCCCAAATTAAAATGAATGGAAAAGGCATCAGGTATGCATGTAGCGTGAAATATCTGGGAATAAGAGTTAATGAAGGGCTCGGATTCCTGGGTCACTTCCCGGATGTAAGGGCCAAGCTAGCTAGACTACCGGAACAAATGGGGCGTATATTGAAGAAAGAATGGGAAGTCTTTGAATGTGGTATATGGAGGCATGTTTAAAGAATGCGCCTTGTACGGGGTGGAAGTTTGGTACAAGGAAATGACCAAAGAGAATGCGAGAAAAAGTATAAATAGGTGTTAGAGGGAGGTTATGGAGGCATGCTTGAGAGTTTGCAGAACTGTTTCCACCGAAGCCATGCATTTAATTATGGGAGCAACTTCATGGGACCTTTTAGCTGTGAAGATGGGTGTGAGTTATAAATTCAAGAAAGGTATTGAGTTTAATGAATTTGACCGCAAGTATGTAGGTGAATTGAGTTCCGATCCCATGGAAAGTGTATATGTGTTAAAACAAACATTGAGACAGGAATGGCAGAGGCGATGGGATGTGTGTGATAAAGGGCTAGTTACATACGGTTTTATACCGGATGTGGAGTTTTCCATCAACAATGAATGGTTATCTTCTGAACTGTATTTGGGTTATCTCATTACAGGACACGGGTCGATGAATGGGTTTTTGTATAAGAGAGGTCTCAGTGAGACTGATAGATCAATGTGTGGTGAAATTGAGGATTGGGAGCACATGTTGTTTGACTGTATGGAAAATTATGAGTTTAGGAGGGTTATCCTCGAAGGCTTAACAACTGAGGTTGATATACGCCGAAATGTATGTAGAATGATTGAGTCGTATGACAGGTATGAGGAGATGAGCTACTTCGCGAACGCCGATTTTGCTAAGAGATCAAGGACATTGAATGTAGATTCGATGAGGTGTTCCTACCCTGAAAATAGCTAGTGACGAGGTAACTGGTTTATCCCTTAGGGAAATTGTGGCGCAGGGCGACAAAAGTGGTTTAACGGTGCGCCGTCCTGGCTTTGATGAGTGTGGGACCACTCGAACTTCTGGGGCGTACGTACTGATTGCATGTTATTGTCGACGGGCTTGGTAAACCCGCGCAGTAACGCTAACATGCCTCAGCAAGGCATGGATTCTCAAGGTCCTTAGTTGGGAGGGAAGCAATTTTCGAAAGATGTCCCACGAATGACGGTAGGGCTTGCCTGAAGGTTGGTTGGCTTTAACAGCCTTGGACGTCTTAGCCGCCTTTCTATCTGCCCTGTCCGGATTGGTTTAGTGGTGGCAGTGGTTGAAAGCCTGCATGCTGGGCTAGAGGAATTATGATCCGCCCCGGCGGCGTTTGAGTCGCGTATACAACTCGGGCACTAGCCTCCATAGCTAGTAGAGATTTGATAGTGTATCCGTCCATCAGTAAGGGCGTAGGACTTGAGAATTCGAAACCACACTGAAAG
The DNA here is from genome assembly GCA_013421045.1 of Propylea japonica. Classification (NCBI taxonomy): domain Eukaryota; kingdom Metazoa; phylum Arthropoda; class Insecta; order Coleoptera; family Coccinellidae; genus Propylea; species Propylea japonica. Next base: position 3,185,039 of record CM024246.1, read on the forward strand.
CTGAGTGTACGAAGCGCGCTTATTGGGCGCATCCCAATTCTGCACCCATAAGGATCGTGGCCATAAGCCTTCGGGCAGGTAGGTCACGTTAAACTTATAATTGTTGTTGACATCAAAATGAACTTGTTGACAACCAAATAAAAAGATAACATTACGAAACAAAAAAATTTCATAATCTTCAAATATCGATTTCGTCGAATGTGTGCCTCTCTGCGGATCAGTACTTTTCCGTTTCAAGTACCGATTAGTTAAAAAACTGCGCAATATGCCTAGAAACGAGTTGTCTGCTTTTGACAGAACAAGAATTATTGCTCTCTGGCAAGAAGGGCTCTCACGCCATCAGATAAACACTTATTTTGTCTTGTAAGTAATCCAACATAATAGTTTCATTGATTTTTTACTTTCAAGACGGTCAACTCTCAGTCAATACGGAAATTGGTCATATTCTAATTTGTACTTTAGTTCCGACTCTATCAGTAGGAGCACGACAGATAAGATAATATAATCCAGATTCACAACACATTGTTACTTACAACGAAAAGAACTTGATAACCAAATGAAATGATAACATTACGGAATATAAGACATTCATTTGTTTACAATATTAATTTTGTCAAATATGTGCCTTACTGCGGGTCATGAATGTTTTGTTTTATGTACCGGTTAGTTCAAAAGCTGTATTGTATGCCTAGAAAGGAATTGTCTGGTTTTGACAAAGCTAGAATTATTGCTCTCTGGCAAAAAGGGCTTTCACGCCATCAGTCAATAAACTGAACACTTTTCGAAGCACGTTTAGCAGAACGATTATGCGCTATGAGGAAACTGGTGGAGGCCAAAGTAGACCTCGAAGTGGTCGTCCTCGTGTTACCACGATTCTATAAGATCGGTATATTGCCCAATCAGTCCGTAGAAATAGGTCAGTGACGGTATCGACACTCGTTCGAAATGCCAAAGAATCCACAACCGTGTAATTTCATGTGCTACAATTCGTAGAAGAGTTTTAGCATCAGTTTGCTTTCCAGAAGGCCTCTAAGAGTTCCTTCATTAACTGTTCGTCACCGAATAGCTCTTCTGTAGTGGGCGCGAACCCATCATAACTGGAATTCAGAAAAATGGAGGAATGTGCTGTTTACAGATGAGTCTCAGATTGGGTTAGTAAGTTATGACTACCGATTAAGAGTTTGGAAGTAACCGACATGTCGAAATAGACCTGAGAGAGCCATTCGAGTTGCTACTTTTCGCGGTGGTACTGAAATGTTTCGGGGAAGCATAATGTTTGGAAGAGGAACGCCACTAATTCACAAATCCTCTCGATGACTGTTGCATGTTTCCTAAAAATATCATGAATCCTGTTATTATACCCATGGGTAATTAAATATATCTTCATGGACGATTAAGCAGTTATTGTTTTTGAATCAAGATTTCGCATTCGAAATTTGACATTAGTTATTCAAATAAAAAGCAAAGTGAATTTTTTTTTAAAAACGGTGTTTATTCTCTCAAACCCAAATATTTGTTGGTCCTTCCAAGTATTTAAGAATCAGACATGGAATACGGCATAGTAACACGAAGCAAAAGTAAGTCCATGCAAGATCTTCATGTTTCTCGTGAGGAGGGAAGAAGATAAATAGTGGATTCCAGGGTCGTGGAGAACTCTTCAGAAAAGAAGCCCGAAGTTAGTTAAAGGGCGATGGTTCTAACACTTCTGTCTACAAGAGTCTTCAGAAATATGAGGGAGCAAAAGTTCAACATATCACCCCGAGCGACAGAAAGAAAGCAGCAAGAAGAAGTGGTTTCGACTGGTAAGTCCCACACTGAATATTCGAAAAAAGCTTTACCAGGAAAACTTTAGGATCAAAAAGAGATTGACAATGAACTCTCAACTCTTGATATAGAAAAGCAGGAAATAGCTGAAAGGAAGATCGATATAAAAAGGAAACTATTCGAACACAAATGAGCTTTACAAAATCTGAGAAACGGAGAAGAAATGATAATGATGGAGAAGAGAAATTTCAAGACGTTTTTTGCACATCGGGTGGAAGACATTCAAGAAAAAACTTCAGTAAATGATCAGAGATGGAATAAACTGAAAGTGGTAGGAGGTAGGAGTTTACTCCTCTACCGTCATGGAGATGAATAGTGGATATTAAATTGAAGAGTGGTACCTATCGAAAACCTGTATCTAAGCTGTGAGTATTCAGAAAGGAAAAGGTTCTTCACGGGGTAGAGAAAATGTTTAATTAATCAGATATAGTTTTTGAATTTTTTGCATTTGGAATTTGACATTAAGATGAAAATATTTGATTGAAACTAGTTGCCAATCAAATGAAAAACAAACTAAAGTTTATTTTAAAAAGCGACGTTTATTCTTTTAAACCGAAACAGATGATGATGCCAGGCCATATCGCACAAGCAGTGTTCAAGAAGCCCTGAAAAATCAAAACATTACCAGGGGCTTATTGCACTTAAATACTTTGCAGCTTTTCACTGTGCACTTTGCATTCTGACAAAGGACCCCGCACATTTTGTATGGGAATTGGCCCTGGTGGATTTGGCTGAAAATTTGATATGATGTTCTACTAATCCTTCTGATCAAATGTCTAAATAGTCACGAAGCTGAAAAATGCATACTTCTAGGAGTTTTTAGCGATTTTTTGTATCCATTATGGCTTACGTATTATGGGAATTGGCTTCTGGTGGATTTGGCTGAAAATTTGATATGATGTTCTACTAATCCTTCTGATCAAATGTCTCCGTAGTCACGAAGCTGAAAAATGCATACTTCTAGGAGTTTTTAGCGATTTTTTGTATCCATTATGACTACCGTATTACCGTTCACACAGAAATGTTTGAAAATATTTCTAATTGACAGAATCTGCTTTCAATAATCACGAAATATTTTCAAACATTTCTCTGTGAACGGTAATACGTAAGCCATAATGGATACAAAAAATCGCTAAAAACTCCTAGAAGTATGCATTTTTCAGCTTCGTGACTGTGGAAACATTTGATCAGAAGGATTAGTAGAACATCATATCAAATTTCCAGCCAAATCCACCGGGAGCCAATTCCAATAAGAAATGTGCGGGGTCCTTTCAAAAGTGAAAATTAATTATAGTGCACAACATTTCTCCCAATATTAAATTTATGCGAAGTGATTCTCACTTTGCACTTGACTTTTCACATTTCACTTTTCAATTATGAATGCATTTAGTGCAATGTAACTCATTTGAAAAGGGAAAAATGCAAAAAGAAAAGTTGCAAAGTATTTGGTGCAATAGGCTCCTGATTACAATGGCCTGCGGCCGCGATGTTTTCTAAAAATAAGTAAAATTGTAATAAACAATGAAATAATTGAACAAGTTTCGAAGTTCGAATACCTTGGGGTGGAAGTTTCTAGTTGCGGAGACCTGAAAGCAACTGTACGCAAACAAGCCAACAAAGCAGCTTACATATATATCGGGATGCTTACGGGATGTCATTTGGAAGAATAAAGATCTGAGATTGGACGGGAAAATCCGCATATTATTATATAGTTCATTTCAAAATGATTGGCATCTCGGGCGGCTGTGAGAAGTCGAAAATATGTTGGTATCGGTCCGTTCGGTGAATTTCGATTTGCCGATTTTAGGTTGGTGTTGAAAATATCACTGACTTTGACTTTTTCCAGTTTGAGTTAACCTATTGAAGATATTTCGAATTTATTTGTTAATATCAGTTTATATTCTTGATTTAATCGACAAGTGGATTTAAATATCTCTTAAATCTACTTTGATTTAATTACTGAATTGAAAACGGCCGGAATACAACCAAATTTCTCTCATCTTACTGCAAGGGAACGCCAGGCAGTGTATCGGTGTTAGCAGATATTTCTGCTAGTATTAATGGCATTGCGCTCGTTTTTCAGGTAAACGATCATGTACAATGTGTTTTCTGATTAGGTAAGTTTTAAAATTTCAGATTTCTCCAAGAACTGTCCGAAGAATTTCGGAGAAAAAAGTAGAAGGCAAGTTGCTAGAGCCAGAGTTAGCACTGGAAGGAAACCTATTCCACATGATTATACCTTCAAAGAGACATTAAACGACTTTATTTTTTCTAAAATCAAAAACAATGAGTGTATTTGATGGATTTTTACCTGGATGTGATCTAATTCTTGACAGTGGTATCAATGATACGGATTAGCATAAAACAATGAATGGGGAACTATTTCATTAATGGATTACTGAACAATCAATACCTTCTCTGCAGTTATTTGATACAAAGTGTGTCAATATCATGGGTAATGCACCATATCATTCAATCAGAGTTGATTACATACCTACGACTGCTTCTCATAAAAAAGTAATTCGGCAAGGGCTACAAGAACATAAGTTTCCTATAAATGATAAACTTAAAAATACTTAAATCCTTTGTTGGATTTTATAGAAAGTTGAATTGTGAATACAATTTTGATGTTTACTCTAACAGTTATTTTACATGTTATGTTCGCTTCGGAGCACTGCATTCAGAAGATAATTCTAATATGTAAATAAATAGTAAAATGTATAAGTCTATACGTATTCCACTGTACTTTTAATGATTATTTTCAATGAATCTATGATTGCATATAATATTTCTGTCTCCAATTAACAATAACATTTTTGAATAATGTTCTGAATGAATTTTCTCAATTTTGTACCGAAGCTTATTTTAGTTTTTCACTGTAAATTATCAGTTTTAAGCAATGTTAAGTGTGTTCCTTACCCATACAATAAGGATTGAAACAAAATTTTAACTTTTGCTTCCTCTGAATTCCAAACACTCAAAGGAACTTAATCAACTTTTATCTAAAATGACACCGACAAGACCTACAAAAGCTAAATTGACAATCGTTTCCAATAAAAGCCAAAATATTCACCATTTCTCTATTCTAGACTTACAGAAAACTGTGTGTCATCTATTGGGGATCTGAAGAAATAGTACTTAATTAATATAATGGATATGTTAAATCAACAAACAAATACTCAATTATTCATATCAAACGTAACCAAGGCATATGAATGAATGAAATCATTATTTAATCTGTGCAATAGTATATTCTAAAACAAGTATGATTTTCATACAAAAATAATAACATCTTGTGGTCCACATGTTTCACTTTAATTTTAACACCTTTGCCACACACACTCGGTTCATATTTTGGCTATTCAATGAAATATTCCTCTTACTAAAACAGACAGAATCGGTGATAAGTTTATTAAAGTTATACAATGTGGTACAATTAATGTACATACTGAATAAATTCTTTAATTTGTGTTTTTGTCTTATTATGTATGACAAATTGGTCCACACCTTTCAAAGTATCAACAAGTTCTTTTTGTTTCGTTTCACCAGTTTGGCTATCTCAGTTGAATTTGAGTTGAACACACTCATTTTAAGTTATAATTACAAATAAATTTGTCAGAGAAAAGAAAATATATCTTAATTATCTTCAATAGAGTCTCAATCTTCATCGGTGAATTATATGCATGACATCTCATTAGAGTACTTTGATAGTTTATAGTTTTGTTTATTGAGGAGCGACATAGTAATAAAACCTGAATCCCATTGATTAAACTGGACTGAAATATAAATGACTGTGTTATTTTTCATGATATTCACAAGCTTAGGGGCTATACCTATTCTTTCTTCGCTCTTTAGCTGCAAATGATGGTAAATACGAAAATTTGTCAATACAGTGTCGGAAATTATATACTGCTGGTAGGTTTAGAGATTTACACAATCCTAATGGTATTTAAGAATCAGGAACATTCTCAAGCTCAGAAATTTGCTTTGGAAAATAAAAATATTGTGTTAAATATATTTCTAGGTTATGTTTATTTATTTCTATTTCCCTTCTCTGACTGATGACAGACCCACAGAAATTTTTAGTAACTTTTTAGTAACTAGAAATAATGCCCCGACTGGACTTTCATGGCTTGCTCTGATGACAATCATTTTGAAACGAACTATATAAATCATGTGTTAGGCCTATTATGACATATTCTATCGAGACGAGAGCCAATACAGCGGAGACGAAGAGGATTCTCAGGACCACGGAAATGAAAACGTTAAGAGCAATAGCTGGGAAAACATTACTGGACAGAATACCAAACAGTCAAATAAGAGAGCGATGTAACGTTCAGGATGTTGTGCGATGGGGAAGACAGAGGAGAAGAGAGTAGAACCAGCATGTTAGCAGAATGAGCCCTCAACGATTAGCCCGAATAGCGAGGGATTTGAAACCAATTGGAAAACGACCACCAGGACGTCCCTTCAAAAGATGGCGAGACAGTTGGCAGTCCACATCACAAATACGGCTACAGAACTAAACGAGGGGATGAAGAGGTCGTGAAGAACAGGCCTAGGGCCTAATATAGTAGTAGTATAGAAGTAGTAGTCAAGATGTCAAGCGAGAAGGTTGTCATTGAAGCGCTATGCGGATATTGTAGTAGAATTGTCGTGAAATCATCAATTAAATTTGAAAGTTGTTGTAAGATATTTCACCCTGGTTGTACAACCCGCCTGAAACATCTAAAATCGGTGAGTGAATCATCGATAATTTGCTGTTCTGTTAAAAATACCGGTGAGGAATCAGATGATAACTCGTCGAAGATGGAGTCCAGCGAAATAAATCTTAATCTGGTAAACAAGTTTGAAATAACCAATCAATCAAATCAGGTCGAATTTATGATTAATAGTATATAACATTACTAGCAAGGTAAGAAGGTTTTTACTGGCGAATGGAGGATATAACTGACGAGCCGCAGGCGAGTCAGTTACCTCCTTGAGCCAGTAAAACCCGTTACCTTGCGTGTATGTTTTATATTTAATTTGTTTCTCATTTGTAAAAAGGTTAGATAAATTTCAAAAAATTCTCAAGAATTTGTCGCAAATGTCGTAAGTTGCATTATTTATGATTATTTATGACATCGGAAAATTATGACAACTGTCAGTGGCTTTACGAGAGTCCTTCGTCCTTCGAGAATATTTGCTCATTCTGATGAAAAAGGCCAGATCCAAATGAAACAAGGCATGAATATCGTTTTAAATACTTTTATAACGTTTATTACTAAAAATATTTGTTCCAGGAACTATGAAATTAGACGAATAAATGAAATTAGAAGCGAGTACGTGAAACTGTCAGTGAGTTTACAGGTCAAAAAACCTCTAGGATATTTGCAATTCTGAGAAGGAAAACAAATAGATACGAATAAAACAAGGTTCGAATATCGTTTTCGAATAGTTCGAGAACGTTTTTGAGAAATACATTTGTTCAAGGAACTCTGAAATTATAAGGATGAATTAAATTAGAAGCAAGTACTTGACAAATCTCAATGTGAATAATACTACTAACTTGTAAAAATTTTACAAGTTAACTGTCAGTTTTACAAGTTAGTGACTTGATAAAATAAACTTTCTTGATTAATATTGTGTTTTTGGAAACTGACGTTTACAAATGAGAAACAAATAAAATTATAAGAGACTTGGAAGAAAAAAATCAATTACTGATCAATAATAATATATTGTTGAAATACAAAATATCAACATTAGAAAAGGAAATGTTATCTCAAGGTAATAAGATAAAGTCCTCAGAAAAAAATCATAACAAACAAATCGAGGTTAAGGCAAATGTGCCGCAATCACTGAAAAGAGCAGTAACAAATGTTTCCTGTCCGGACACTGCGGTAAACAAAAATTCTGTGGTACACCGTTTGGAAGCTGCGCAAAGAAAGAAAATGATGGATGTCATCCTTAGATTATTTACACCAAGATAGAGCATAGTGAGAGAGAAAACGTGGCCGAAATAAGATAGCAATATGTTTATTATTTTCGTCAAAATCAAAACACATTCCCGCAGCTCCCTATTGGTGGCTTTCTACCAGGTGACCTGGACGTGCGAATGAATTTCATTATGGCCGCCTTCTTTGACAGCTGATGCTTAGGTGGAACAAGTTCAAACTTATCGTTTTGAGTTAACCAAGTGATTTTTGTAGTGAAAACGAGGTTGTACAATAATTATTTGCTGTATTAAGCTGAAAAATGGTTAATTCCTGTGTGATATGTAAAAAAAGCACCAGTAAAGACTGCGGGCGATCCATACATCGGTAAGTAAACACAACAAATAATAATTTACCATAGGCGTAGCTAGGAGTACCTTGCTCTCAATATAAGCATATTGTAAACTTATTTTAAAAGCATTTTCTTTTAATAGAATGCCTAGTGATAATGCCAGACGGAAATTATGGATGGATCAATTAAATTTGGGAAATACAAAATTAGCGAAGGAGGTATATGTTTGTTCTGACCATTTTTCTGATGAAGACTTCCTATATAAATCAGCAAAAAGATTTTTGAAAACTGAAGCTATTCCGTCCAGGATTTCGTCATCGATTCATTGGTAAGTCTATTGAATATTATGAGGGTGTTTTATTCAAATTTGATTTGGATAATATGAACATCTAAATATATATATTTTAAAGTTTTTACATCTGAATGTCTTATTTATAGTATAGAGGTATTTATTGGTTTTTTCACTGTAAATGTTTTGTATGACATTTTCATAATATTTTTAGGCCTGATGAAGCAAACGAGAGTTTGCGAAACGTTGCTGAATATACTTTAAGATCTTTTGAGAGTTTGTCCTTATCCCGCAAAATACAGTTATCAATTTATGAATTATTGTGGAGGACACTAATATTTGCATTCTCTAAATATAATATTTCTAATTTCAGTTCCAGTAGCACATCTCCAGATGAAAGGCCTGTGACTCCAGAACCATTAGATACTAATAAGCTAGGTACTGTCAGGGAATCCTCAAAACTGAGTAATTCTGAACTATCCAGAACTTCAACAGCTAGTGATTTGTCTGCTACACTGACTACTTCAGATTTATCTGCTACATTGACTGCTTCAGATTTATCTGATACATTAACCGCTTCAGATTTATCTGCTTTTTTGACCGATACAGAATCCTCTGGTGCTTTGACAGTTTCAGAATTGTCCGGTACTATGACAGCTTCAGAATCGTCAAGCAACTTGGTATCCTCGGAAGTATTAACAGTAGCACATCCAACTACGTAAGTTTTACTTAATTTTATATTTATAATATTGCAAAATATATTCTGGTTCATTATGTAAAACCTTCATTATCTTATTTCAGTTCTGAAGCTAAAAGTTCTGTACCAAGGCCAAGAAAAAGAAAATGTTTTGTTGGTGATGTAACGGATGAAGATTTCAGGACACCAAAACAAGGAAAATTTGCCTTCTCCCTTGCTAAACGAAAAATTGCAGAACAGAAAAAGAGACTGAAAGCATTGAGGATGAAGAACAGAAGACTGCAACAGAAAATTTCAGATATTTCAGGACTACTGAATAATTTGAGGGAAATGAACCTTATATCCGATAATGCTCAAGATTATATAGAGGTAAGTAAGATTCAGCTTTGCATATATGTGTGGAATGTAATTATTTTCAATATTTCAGGCATCGTTACCAGGTCCTAGTAGAGATATGGTAAATAGACTCATAAGGGGATCAAAAAATCAGAAATTTACACCTTCTCTACGAGCATTTGCCCTATCATTACATTTTTACTCGCCTAGGGCCTATAATTATGTTAGGGAAAAATTCAATAATTCACTTCCACACCCAAAGACTATTTCTAAGTGGTATCAGACCATTGATGGAACTCCTGGCTTCACAACTGAAGCCCTCAGTGCATTGAAGAACAAAGTGCAGCAGTCTGCGGGAGAACAAATTTATTGCAATCTGGTGATTGACGAGATGGCTATTAGAAAAAAAATCGAATTCATTGCTGGTAAATTTTATGGATCAATAAGTTTTGGAGAAAAACCTGAAGTGGATACTTTACCAGAAGCTAAGGAAGCACTTGTGTTTTTAGTTACCTGCATCAATGGTCACTGGAAAATTCCAGTAGGCTATTTTTTGATAGATGGATTATCAAGCAGAGAAAGAGCCAATTTGGTAATTAACTGTCTGGAGTTTTTGAATGAAGTAAATTTGAGAATAACTTCTGTTACTTTTGATGGAGCAGCTTCGAATTTGAATATGGCGAGTCATTTGGGTGCTGATTTTTCGAATCCTCAATCATTGAAGACTCACTTCGAACATCCAGTCACCAAAGAGAAGGTATTAATTTTTCTTGACCCTTGTCACATGCTCAAACTCTTGAGAAATTGTTTAGGAGACAGTAAGATTTTGAAAACAAAAAATGATAAATTAATCAAATGGACCTATCTTGAAGAACTTGTGAATCTTCAAGACATAGAAGGATTGAATGCAGCAACGAAGATAAGAAAACGTCATTTACATTTTGTGAAAGAAAAAATGAGAGTGAAGATTGCTGCGCAGACATTCAGCAGGAGTGTGTCGGATGCTCTTAAATTCCTTGAGTTTGATTTGAAATTGACAAATTTTAAAGGTGCTGAAGAGACTGCAAATTTCTGTCTCTTAGTTAATGATTTATTTGACATCTTGAACTCAAGAAATAAATTCTCTCCATATACATATAAGAGGGCATTGTCTTTCGAAAACATTGATTTATACGTGGAAAGGTTTTCTGAAGCAAAAGAATACTTCATGGAACTGACTCTGAATGGAACACCAGTATTATCTTCAAGAAGGAAAACAGGGTTTCTAGGGTTTTTAATATGTATGGAGAGTCTTGAGGAAATATTTAGAATGTATGTGGTGTCAAAAAAATTAGACTTTTTATTGACCTATAAGTTCTCTCAAGACCATCTGGAGGTATTTTTTGGTGCTATCAGGAGTCTGAATGGATACAACAACAATCCCACAGCCAGACAATTTCAGTCAGCATATAAAAAGTTGTTGATAGCAAGGGAAGTGAGAGGTGCTGATTCTGGAAATGTTGTTAATTTGGACAATACATCAATTCTTCATGTTTCGTCATATAAAAAAATAACAATAAATGATCATAAGGAGGACTTGGAGGAGACTGAAGAGTATAAAAATTTGTGTGCAGCGTTAATGATCATGATTACTTTTGTAATACCTGGGAATATAAATATTATCCGCAGTATTGAGAAAAGAGAATTTCGAAACATTTAAGCTTAAAAGCCAGATGGCCCCATACATAGAACCTATTTCGTGTAACTTGATCCTGGGGTAAACAAATGGGTTCGTTATTGTGCGACCCGTCGAACTGTTTACAGTACGAACACTTAGTCGATCTATTTTATGTTCTGTGGTCGATACTTTGGTTTCAGCATATTTTGAAGGACCGATAATTAATAGGGTGATAATGTGCAGTTTTTTCGTGTTAAGTGGCCATGGGAACGCTTGGTTCCCAAGGAAGAAAATAGTTGATGTGGCGTTTTTCTATTGGGTAGGTCAAAGTCCAAAATGTCGAGAAAGGGGAAATTTTCGAAGAAGGGGGACGCTACAGAGCTTAGAAGGTTTTTGAAAAAGGTTTTAAGAGTCAGTTATCGTTTAGCGGTACTCGGTTAAGGTTCCTCAGGGAGGAAGTCTTCGGTCAAGAGTTACGGTTAGGGGGCTCGTTGGAGGAGTCAGTTTTAGGTCAGTCAGTGACGGTTAGGAGGCTCATTGGAAGAGTCTCAGGGAGTTGTGGTCAGAGTTTGGAGTTTAGAGTCACGTCGGAAAAATCGGTGGTACTTGGGCGTTCGAGGAAAACGTCGAGCGGAGGCTTAGTTAAATTCGCGAATTGTGGTGTTCGGGAGTGTAAAAGCAGAGCATACGTTTGTGTTTGTTCCCAGGTCAATAAAAAATAGGACGGGAAAAGGTAGGACTGTCCCATATTGAACACTAGGTGTATTCCCAGGTAGAACGGCAAGTCTCCCATTTGTTAGCTTTAGTTATTTTCCAAGATTCATAACTGATAACAGTTTATTTTTCTTTTGGTGATTGTTCAGAACAGAGTCTTCTTCAATAGATTAGTTGTATATATTTATATGGGTGTTTTTTTTATGTTTCCTAACTCCTCAGAAAAAGTTAACAGTAAGACTCCCTCTTCGTGCAGGGAGCACGGATCAACGTTTTCTTTCTGGCCTTAGGGTAGAAAAGAGAATTCCAATTATTTCAATTAGAAAAGTACATAGGTCGACTTGTACATCTGGTGACAGCGGTGGGATGTTACTTTTCTGAGGAGAAGGAATAGGAGAACGGTTAAATTCGGTAATTTTGGTTTTTTTTGAGCTAGTTTATTGAGCGAGATGCGGAAGTTTGAAATATTTTTTTTTTTTTTTTTTTTGTTAGAAAATTCGTTGAGATAACCTCGAGGAATACACCTATTAATATAATAATTTTTTTTCAGCTTGATTTGTTTATTGATTTTGGTTTTGTGCGATTAATGATTGTTTTTAATATGTTGGAGGGCGGCGTCTTTTGAAATTAATATTCAAATTTCACTAAATTAAATTCGGTTTTCTTGGAAAAATTTTTTAAACATTCGCGTTTGAGATCAGTCAGGTTGTGTAAGTTAATTGAGTCCATATTTTTTTTTTGGAGAAAAAATTTCTAAAATTCATATCACAATTTTTTTTTTCTTTTCCCTTGTTTTGTCAAAATGTTGCACACACCTGACCCAAATTCCTCAAATATCATGAGAGGCGTTGGAATGTATTCACTAGGTATGATAGCGACTACCTTAGATAATTTTTCTGGCAAGGAAGCGGCCAGATATTTTGATAAATTAGAATTGAGGTCTAAATTAGATAGTTGGACGGAAGAGGAAACTCTGAAACTTTTTAAGTTCAAACTCATAGGGGAAGCGTACACCTTTTTTAAATCCGACCCTGTGTTGGATACACTGAATTATCAAGATTTAAAAACTCGATTACTACAGAAATTCACACCATTTCGATTACCTGGGGAAAATCAATGGAACTTGAGCAGGTGTTACCAAAAACACGACGAGGATGTTTCCTCATTTTGCACACGGCTCAGAATAATAGGGGCAAACTTATTGCGAGAAGATTTGGAGGGAGCCGCTGCAGGGGAGGAGGCTGGGATAAAAAAGAAAAATAAGGATCTAGTGTTAAATCAATTTAAAATGGGTTTGAGGAAAGATTTGATGAAGGAAACGGGGGTTATGTTATTGCGAGAGGAGGATTTGGACTTAGAAAAGGCAGAGGAGTTGGTGAAACTTCAGGAGACAACTTTCATGATGTTACAAGGCCGTACTTCCAACATTAGAATATCGTCGGTTGAGAACGGGGAAGATGATTTTGGGGAAATTAACCATAAAAGGGTAAGCTGGAAGAGTCCAAGCAATAACAGGGGAAATGGATGTTACTCTTGCGGCAAACCAGGACATTTCGCGAGGGAATGTCGAGGAAAGCCTAGAAGAGGAGGGCAAAGCGAATGTTATTTCTGTCACGAAATAGGGCATTTTCTTAGAGAATGTCCCAGGAGGACCGGTAGAGGAGGTGAGAGTCCAGAGAACTCGGGTTACAGGAATTGGAGGACACAGACAAGAGAAGGAAGAGAACAACGAAACTCTCGAGAATTTAGGGGAGAAGAAAGGCAGAATTTAAACGGAAACGGCCAAAGTCCCACCGCCAGGACGGAAGCCAGGGATATGTAAGGCGGAATGATGAAAGGGGGATGTCAAGGGGACATTTATATGGGGGGAGAAGAAAAAGACAAAAACAAATTATGGTTATTCCCGAAATAAATTTGGTTAAGACAATGGATGTACCTCACCTAATTAAATTAAATGTGAATGGAAATTCAATACTTTGTTTGGTGGATACCGGAGCAGCAGTCACTCTTGTGAAGAAATGGCTGGTTTCAAAAAATCAGATTAGGCAGGATGGAATAGACAGGTATCGGTTAACTAGTGTAACGGGTCACAGTCTGCGAACGTGGGGCACTGCGAATATTTACGTAGGACCGGAAGGGGATACCTTGAGTACGACTTGGACTGCTGTCGTTTGCGACAATAATGCCTTAGGAGAATTTGAAATGATTTTGGGTAGGGATTTTCTTCACGCAAACGAGGCAACAATAAATTATGGGGAACAACTGTCCATCTCAATGTGGGGTAGAACGTTCAAACTTTTATGTAAGGGCGAAAACTATCATCATGAGGAGAAAAATATTATGGCATCGAATAGGTACCACCATTCAACGGAAAATTGTTGGAAAAACCCACAATCAAATAATCCGAATTATGTAAGTGAGGAAAAGCATGAAGAAGGAAAATTGTTGAGAAGCTGAAAGAAAGGGACGCTAGCACACAAGTAGAATACAGGGATTTAAGTGAATATAATTTGAGGGAAATTTCGGAAAATAAAGGGGACAAAATAATGGTCGCTTCGGTGGATACTTGTACTCAAACGGAGGAAACACCAGTGAATATAGGGAATAACATAAGGAATATTATTTCTGGCGAAATACCAACGGAAACTCGTATGATGAAGACTAAACCACAGAAAAGATCGGAGGAAAATGGGAATTTAGGGTATAATATACAAAAAGTTGAGGAGACTAGAATAGAACAGGAATTAGAAATTGGGGAATTGATCAGGAAAATGAATTGAAATGGGAAACTGACATTATTTTGGAAGCTGGAGTTTCGATTCCAGCGCGTACAGAGGCTTTGATTCGAGGAAAGTTGAAAGAAAACATTCAGGGAAATTTCATGATTTGTGAAACGAAGGCATTAGGGAACGGACAGATTCATGTTGCAAATTGTCTATTGAAAATTCAGAAAGGGTTTGGATTAGGGTGGTAAACATATCTTCGAACGAGGTCAGACTCATTAAACGACAACCCCTGGCTAAGGCAGTGTCATGTGATGTTATGGGAAAAACTGAACAAGGATCGGAAAATTTAATTGGGGGAATTAATCTGGAAAACGATGATTGGAGTAAAAGTGGATTCTATTTTGGACATTTGGATGAGGATACGCAAGCGAAATTAAAACAATTGATACAGGAATATCAAGATTTGTTCTTGAACGAAAATGATAGGTTGACCAGCACTACCAAGGTAAAACATAGCATAACGTTGGAGCCCGGATCTCAACCCCTTTGTAAAGCACCTTATAGAATTCCATATCATCAACGCGAAGTATTGCAAAAAGAAATCGATAGGTTGTTAGAAGCTGGAGTCATACGACCTTCGTTTAGTCCGTGGTCCGCCCCTGTAGTTTTAGTTACGAAAAAATCACCAACTGGAGAAGAAAAAATAAGGATGTGCATCGATTACAGAGGTTTAAATGGAGTCACAAAAACTGAATATTATCCACTTCCAAATATTTCAGACTTAATTCAGGGATACAAGACCGGAAATGAGGCATTGTTTTCTGTTATTGATGTAGCAGAGGCATATCATCAGATTGACATGGAGGAAAAGGATATTCCCTTGACAGGTTTCAGTACATTTCAGGGACATTACGAGTACGTGAAAATGCCATTTGGGTTGAAAAATGCTCCGTCCACGTTTCAACGATTTATGAATATTACCTTAGCGGGACTGGGAGATCTATGTATGGTATACCTAGATGATATCATCATATTCAATTCAACCGGAAAAGAAGACCATATAGGAAAATTGAGAAAAGTTTTTGAACGACTCAGGGAAGCGAATATCAAATTGAAACCGACAAAATGTAAACTTTTACTGAAAGAAGTGAAATATTTAGGCCACATGATTACTCAACAAGGAGTATTTCCGGATCCAGAAAAAATTGAATCTATTCACAATTTCCCCATTCCGAAAAACATCAAGGGAGTGAGATCATTCCTAGGTTTAGTTAATTGGTATAGGAGATTTATACCTAATGCTGCCGAATTAACTGCGCCACTGACTAATTTAACCAAAAAGGATGTTAAGTTTGAAATTACACCGGAAGTTTTGGAATCTATAAGTAAATTGAAGGATGTGTTGACTTCTGATAAAGTTTTAATATTCCCTGACTTCAGCCAACCATTTATAATAGCTACGGACGCCTCTGGGTTAGGAACGGGAGCGGTACTTAGTCAAATAAGGGATGGGCATGAACGGCCGATAGCATACGCGAGTAGGAATTTCAAAAAAGCTGAGTTGAACTATTCAACAACGGAAAAGGAACTTCTGGGGGTTATTTTTGGTATTCAGACTTTCAGATGTTACCTGTATGGGAAAAAATTCACAGTTATCACCGACCATCGACCACTGAAGTGGTTACTTACAATCAAGGACCCAGGATCTAGGTTGGCCAGGTGGGCAATGACCTTGGCTGAATACGACTTTACGATCATTCACAGGAAAGGTCGACTTCATGGAAATGCTGACGCTCTGAGTCGGATGTTTAATAAGGATGAGCACTTTATTGACATGGAGTACGAGGAATTCGAGGAATACCGGACGGGTCACCGAGTACCGGATATGGAAAATTTGACGGAAAAAGAGGGAAATATTTTTTCGGCTCCAGAACACTGGGCTTTGGCTCACTGCGTATCGAAGGATCTTGCAATGGGAGCGGGAATAGCATTGCAATTCAAGAAAATTTTTGGCTCAGTAGAAAAATTACGTCAACAGGACAAAAACGTCGGGGAAACGGCTGAATTAAATTTACCGGAAAGGAATGTGTATTATTTAGTGACAAAACCGAATTATTTCGATAAACCTTCATATCGGGGCATGTGGAACGCTCTTCGTGATTTAAGAAGATGCTGTGAGAAAAATAAGGACCGCTATTTAGCAATACCTAGGATGGGATGTGGATTGGATAAACTTGATTGGCAAAAAGTATCGGAAATGATTAAATTCATTTTTCATAATTCGAACATGGAAATCGACGTTTACACCGGTGCGGAAGTCATTGCAGCTATTACAGTACAGAATTCGGAATTTATCGAACCTGAGTGGGATCGGGAGAAGTTGAAAAGGGCGCAGGAGAACGACGCATACTGTCAGGAAATTAGGAAAGATTTGACTATCAAAGCGGGAGAACAACACGACATGTACTACTTATCAAGGGATGGTATCTTGTATCGTACCGATCAAGAAGGGGATAAATTAATTGTGCCGAGGTCATACGTAATGAAAATAATGGGAGATTTTCACGATTCCCCTTTGGCAGGACATCAGGGACAACAAAAGACTTTAGGTAGTCTAAAACGGAGGTTTTTCTGGCCAAATATGCGTACGGATGTCATCGATTATTGTGCAAGTTGTGATGCTTGTAATCGAAGGAAAACTTCACCTCATCAGAAGAAAGCTCCTTTACAACATTTTACAGCTACTTCTGAACCTTGGGATTTAACGTCAATGGATATTGTAGGACCTCTTGTAACCTCTCTGAACGGAAATCGATACTTACTCACCTTCCAGGACTACTTTACTAAGTATGTTGAGGCCATACCCTTACCAGACCAAAAGGCGGAGACCATTGCTCGAGTTTTTGTTGAGCATGTTATTATTAGACATGGAGCCCCGAGGAAATTATTGACTGACAGAGGAGCGAATTTCACGTCAGCACTATTCAAGGAGGTGTGTAAAATTTTGGGGATCGAAAAGATCCAAACCTCTAGCTATGCACCCACATCAAATGGACAGATAGAGAGAATGCATAGAGTTCTGAAGGATATGTTGGCCCAATACATTAGTGGTAACCAACGAGACTGGGATAGCTGGATACCTTTTGTTTTAATGGCATATCGTGGAAGCATTCACAACACGACAGGGTACAGTCCATATTTTCTTTTACATGGGAGGGACCAAGTTCTCCCTATAGATAGTTTTTTAGAGTCTGGGAGACTTCGGTATGATTACGATGACAATTATGCTGCAGAATTGTTAGAGAGGTTAAGGGTGGTGTACAGAGACGTGTACCGAAATACGGAGGAAGCTAAGTGTGCGAGAATCAAAAGGTACAACAAAAAAACGGTTGAGCATCAATTCAAGTTAGGTGATTTGGTATATCTGAAAATGATGAATTTGAAAAAGGGTTTATCGAAAAAATTAATGAAAAGTTGGGATGGGCCTTATAGGATTATTGAGATGGTTGGTCCGGTAACATGCAAAATCAGACAATGCGGAGGACGAGATGAACAGACTGTTCATGTGAATAGGTTAAAACGCTTCATCACTAGAAAAATGGGTAGAAGCTCGCCAAATAGGGAATATGAAGTATTAGAGCAACAGGAGCAACAGGAATCTGAAGATGAACAAGATCAAAGGGGTAGATTTCACCCAATGATGATACCCCAATGGGACAGGGTTTCTGAACGGTTCAAGAAGGATTTTCTAGTGAAGAAAGCGAAGAGGAAGTTGAAGTTGAGGAAAGTTCTGATGATGACTACAGAACTGAACAAGTACAGCTGAGGAGATCTAGTAGAGTGAGGAGATCTCCCGACAGATTAGGGAGTTGGGAATACCACTAAGTCCCTAGATCAAAGGGTAGCATGGGACATCGCCTCTTCAGTCCTCAGGAAATTTGAATCGGTTCCTGCTCAATGTAGATTCTAGGGGTTCATCACACCCGGTGAACCGTTATCTAAACCACCCCCCTTCCCTTTTTTTCATTACTACATCCCTATTTTTTTTGATTTTTTTTTCTCAGTTTTTAAATTGAAATTCAGAAGAATTTTAGAGTCAAATGAATTCCATGAAAATTAAAGTTTCATGGAGATGAATGGACGGAATAAAAATTATCGTTTTGGTCTCTACTATAGTAAGGTGAAGGAGAGCACAACGTTTTGAAAACGCTATGTAGTTATGTTCCTCAGCGATAGGATAATTTAAAAGTTGATTTTGAAAACACATACTTATGTTGCTAATTTATATTTTTTGTGGATCAATTATTGATTTTTTTTTCCCATTATGTTGCATAATGTTTGTGGATTGTTGAATAAAATATTTGTATATATTCGAACATAAATGAGGTTCTTGAAATATTTTTATATAGGTTATTTTAATTTCGGATTTAGAGACAATAATTATTTGACCCAGTTGTTTTGTTTGTGCGTTCATTCACCTCAGATGACTAGGTTACCAGATGCAGTCCCTAAGCCAGTCATCGTGCCATCAGCAAGGAACTAACCTTTGTTGTGACCGCCTAGATAGCACCCAATATCTATATTTCTCCCGTGAAAACCGATACAAGGGACTAAAGTATCCCATACACTGTCGGTCGAATTTGTGATGCCGTGCTAGTGCCCATAAACTAAACAGACTATAAATAGTGTATCGAACGAAGTCGAACGTTTACGGATATTATGAACTTTTGAGCCAAATGTGAAGTAAAATGATTTGTCGTAATAATAACTGAGTTAGGCAGTGCATAATTAACATTGCCTTGAGAAAAGCGCGAGATCCCAATTATGAAGACAAAAATGGAGCAAGGAAATAGTTCAGAAGGCAGCGAGAAGCGGAAAAGCGTTTTTTTATAGTAGAAGCAGTCTAAGAAGGATGACCAAATCAGTGGAGGAGTTGAACATATTGGAAACAGAAGAAGAAACCTCAGAATGAAGAAAAAGAGGACATTGTGTTAAGAAATATAGATTGAATATAGAGATGAATCATACTCTGTTTAGACACAATACCAATATATGTTTTTTGGAAGGTTCGATTGGGAGATAATCTCCGCCAATCTCAGTTAGGTTACGCCACTGGTTCGAGAAGACGTTCGTGTTAAGACAATTATAAGTTCGGTGAAGTGCGACATGGGTGTATCAAATTTCCATTTGTGATAGACAAATACCTCGAATGGACATCGACTGAGCAGTGCCGCGCATATATCCCTCGAACTGATCGATAATAATGGACGATAAAATAAATGTTCGAAAACCCATTCTGACGAAAAACCATGGGTTTTTTTTTAATATTGGGTTGCTATTAGAAGGTGGTTTACTAAAGGTTATTTCTATAATATGGTTTTACAATAGTAGGAAACGAGAAGGAACGAGATTCTACCAAGGAAGTGCGTGAAATTTTATGTGAAAGTCAATTGCGAAAAAGTGTCGGTGTAAGATGAACACCCCTGTGGTTTCTGTATTGGTTTTGTAGAATATTGTATTAGTATATCTATGGGTAATGATAATCTGTTCATAGTTTGAATTGCATGATTTTGTTTTGAGTTTGGCGCTGAAGGAACATACCACTGTAGTTTGCGAAAATAGTAATGTGTAGTCATGTGTTTTTAATTGTTATTTTAGCATTTTGATTTTTTTTGTATATGTGTGTTGAGAGGAAAAGTATTGGCTCTGTAATGCCAAGACTTTTTCATTGGGGAGAGTGATGTAATACCTGGGAATATAAATATTATCCGCAGTATTGAGAAAAGAGAATTTCGAAACATTTAAGCTTAAAAGCCAGATGGCCCCATACATAGAACCTATTTCGTGTAACTTGATCCTGGGGTAAACAAATGGGTTCGTTATTGTGCGACCCGTCGAACTGTTTACAGTACGAACACTTAGTCGATCTATTTTATGTTCTGTGGTCGATACTTTGGTTTCAGCATATTTTGAAGGACCGATAATTAATAGGGTGATAATGTGCAGTTTTTTCGTGTTAAGTGGCCATGGGAACGCTTGGTTCCCAAGGAAGAAAATAGTTGATGTGGCGTTTTTCTATTGGGTAGGTCAAAGTCCAAAATGTCGAGAAAGGGGAAATTTTCGAAGAAGGGGGACGCTACAGAGCTTAGAAGGTTTTTGAAAAAGGTTTTAAGAGTCAGTTATCGTTTAGCGGTACTCGGTTAAGGTTCCTCAGGGAGGAAGTCTTCGGTCAAGAGTTACGGTTAGGGGGCTCGTTGGAGGAGTCAGTTTTAGGTCAGTCAGTGACGGTTAGGAGGCTCATTGGAAGAGTCTCAGGGAGTTGTGGTCAGAGTTTGGGGTTTAGAGTCACGTCGGAAAAATCGGTGGTACTTGGGCGTTCGAGGAAAACGTCGAGCGGAGGCTTAGTTAAATTCGCGAATTGTGGTGTTCGGGAGTGTAAAAGCAGAGCATACGTTTGTGTTTGTTCCCAGGTCAATAAAAAATAGGACGGGAAAAGGTAGGACTGTCCCATATTGAACACTAGGTGTATTCCCAGGTAGAACGGCAAGTCTCCCATTTGTTAGCTTTAGTTCTTTTCCAAGATTCATAACTGATAACAGTTTATTTTTCTTTTGGTGATTGTTCAGAACAGAGTCTTCTTCAATAGATTAGTTGTATATATTTATATGGGTGTTTTTTTTTATGTTTCCTAACTCCTCAGAAAAAGTTAACAGTAAGACTCCCTCTTCGTGCAGGGAGCACGGATCAACGTTTTCTTTCTGGCCTTAGGGTAGAAAAGAGAATTCCAATTATTTCAATTAGAAAAGTACATAGGTCGACTTGTACACTTTGGCTCTTCAGGATGGCAATTATCTTCATATATACAGGATGTTTTAATTATATAGCAGGATTCGTTGTCAAGTCATTGAAAAAATGTATCACTTGCTCAAAATGTCTTGATATGTTGGAGACTTGTGAAACATATTCATTTCTACAGAAAAGAAAAACGTATGGCAATTTATTCAAGGCATCCAAATTTGTCATTAAGATATGCACACAAGCAGAAAAAACAATAAGATATATGATTTCTAACAACCCTAATATTTTGAGTACAAAATCTGAAAATTTAATCAATAAGTTGATTCATAATTGTATTGTCTGTTTACCAGATGATGTTTTAAATGCATTTGGCAATCATGTATTTGATGAAGGGTTTGTAGAAAGTCATGAATTGCCTTTGATAAAACTGATATTGAAAAGATATTTCACTATAAGAATTCACCACGAGACAAGAAAAATGAGCGATCAAGTGGTGAATCGAGTAAGAAGCATGCTCACACATCTGATTTTGTATCAGAATCAATAAGTTTTTTTTTATCTTTACAATTGTTAGTTTTAAGTTTTAGGGTGATCAGGGTGTATAAAACACTCTTTTTTGATCGTGTACTTTTCGATCCTGTTTGGATTCAATTACCAAGGACAATAGCAGTAGTAGATTCTTAGTTATTTTATTATAAACATTTCTGAAGAATCGATTATCAGTATATTTTAGTTACCTATCGTATTTCTTCAAATCATTATTGTAAAAATCATTTATTTTATGTTACATGTTATTTTTTATGGAAGTTATTAATACATCCTTGCTTGATAATCAATCCTGATTATGCAGGCTTTCAAGTTTCAATTGCTATTCCACTTTAAATACTGATGCCCCGTCCATTCCATTGCAAAACTAACAAAATTCCAATCATCTATCTTATATAGTGGAACAAAACTATACATTCATACTATCATTTGCCTTCAAAGGTGCAGGTAATGGATGGACAAGGTTTCAGTAAGTAAGTAAGGCCTATTACAGCATTAATGAGATCTGATATGATTATACTTCACACTTGATGTAAAACTGACCTATCTAATACATTTTCATGTCGAACTGGATCAATAAATTTATTGTTATTTTTGTTATTCAATTTAACATAGTATTCAGGTGTAATATCCTTAAATTTCAAACCTTTGCAGTCAAATGAGCTCCATTTGTAATAACATGGTGGTCCCCAATAAAAATCTGGACTCAACTCAGAACAAGATATCAAGCTGTGTTAAAATCCAAATTTAGATACAGCATCGTCTTGTATGGTAATAACGTACCATGCAGCCTTACTGAAAAGTGACCTGAATAGATGTATTCGATATAATAGGATTGTTAATAAGATCATTGATAATGATATAACATTCAATTGTATAGGTATTTGTAATTATTAAAACCAGAACAACAATATTTGAATATCATATTTGCTATTTCAAATCTCTTTTCATATTGAATTTTTTTTCGAATCGAAAATATGCCCGCACTATAAAAATTCTGCGTATAACAATGATTTAGAATAAGATGAAAACATCGGGAAGGTCAACAAAATTCATAAAAATAATGACATTAATTATGCATCCAATGAAATAATAATTAAAGATTCGATAACCTTTGAAGGATTTATTTCTATTCTTAACAAATTTTTAGATCCACGCCACTGACTTCTATTTACGACAACACACTTTGTTTGTAAACAAACAGTGTTTATTATGGGAACAAAACATTCAGTTCATCTAGTAAGGGATTGCTCCATCTTGGTGTAAATAATCTAAGGTGTAAATAATCTAAGATGTCATCAGTCTTGGTGAAAATGACAGTGATGGCATTAATAATATAAACATAAACACCGCTAATGAACAACATACAGTTTCAGTTCCCAACATATCGCATATTCAGCCAACCGTGCAAAATGAAGGAGAATGGAAAACTGTACAGAACAGAAAAAGAAGAACTTTCAGGCCAGCTAGGCTCGGAACAAATAAAATTGCTGAGGGTGCTTCAGGGACAGGTTTTCTGGGTCAAGAAAGAAAAGCATGGTTTTTCAAAGGACGTGTTAAGGCTCATGTTACGGAACAGATTATTGAAAAATACATAAGAGGGAGACCAGGTTTCGAAAACGAAGTAATGGAAATTAAACAGCTACAGTTGGAAAAGAAGAAGGGTGATCTTAAGTCTTTCCTTGTGAATGAAGGTGCCAATTAAAAAAAAAAGATGAGTTATACAAATCTGAATTTTGGCCTGAAAATGTTGTAATCAAAAAATTTAACATGCATGTTTGCAGAAAAAATTGTGCTGCGGCGGATTTTTTATAAATTTGCAAGCCCAAGTACGATTTTATGAACCTAAGATAATCAGAACCAATCTAAATTGCACCAAGAAAAATTATAATTGTCTTATCCATCAAAATCTGCAGTCCATGGGTAATAGTGTGGACTCTTTTCAACAAAACTGTAAAATTGTTTGTGTAACAGAACACTGGCAAAGTGAAGATGAAATAGTACAAAAGTTGAATAATTTCAACCTAATCTCACATATATGCAGGCCCAAAGGTAAACATGGTGGTGCAGCAATATACATCCACAAAGATATCAATTGTTGGAGAAGGAAGAAGTTGGAAACATTTGAAACTGGCATTAATAAAACCCATTTATAAGAGAGGTAATGAAACTTCTTTCGAAAGCTACAGGCCTATCAGTATTTTGTCCAGTTTTTCAAAAATATTTGAACATGTAATGTGTAGGAGGCTCTTAAATTTCATGAATGAGTATAATTTATTCAATGATTCCCAGCATAGCTATCTGGAGGGTAGATCAGTTCAAACTGCGTTATATCAGTTTACGGAGAGGGTTTATAGCGTTACTGGAGGATGATAAACTTGGCTTAGGTTTGTTCATCGATCTGGCGAGTGCTTATGACTGTCTATTCAGACCTTATTTGTTGATTAAACTTGAGAAACTGGGAATTAGAGGTAAAGCGAAATAATGGATAGCTCCATATCTTTCCGGGCGTTTGCAGAGGGTTGCTATCGTTAAAAATGGTAAAATTGAAAAATCAGATTTAATTGAATGTGATTTTGGGGTTCCTCAGGGAAGTGTTCTGGGTCCCATCCTCTTCATTATTTTTATCATTGATATATGTGACATTATTGAGGAAATCATAAAATTATTAACTTCTTTTGACGATGACACGAACTTGATGATAGGAGGAGGTGATTTCAATGAAATTAAAGCCAAGGCCGTTTCAATCTACGATCAATTGAAAATCTGGTTCGAGAAAAATAAATTAATTATGAATGAAAGCAAATCAACAGCAGTATCATTTAGCACAAATAGATCACGAAAATTTAAGGAAAGTGTTTTGAAACTACCTGATTGTAACATCAATATTGAAGAATCTGTTAAATTTCTGGGGGTATATCTGGATAGCTTCCTGAAATGGTCATAATATCATATTGATTACCTGTCCGGAAGTTATGTCGTGTCGGATTTGCTATAAGAACGATGTCAAAATACTTGAGTGTAAATAACTTGAAAACTATATATTTTGCCTATTTTGAATGCCTGTTGAGATATGGTATCATATTCTGGGGATCGAGCTCAGATGTTAGTAAGCTGTTTGTTTTACAAAAGAGAGTTATAAGATACATGTTAAAGATGACTCCTATTCAATCGTGTAGGGGAATATTTAGGGAAAATAAAATGTTAACAGTTTAAATAATATTAAGATTTTCAAGAAAAATGTGAGGGAATCTTGGTTGATTTGGAACCATATTCTTTGCATGATTATTTGAGGTAATTTTTTTCTTTCTTTTTGAAACTGTTCCTTTTATATGTGTGTACATACCATGGAATAAAGATTATTATTATTATTTTTATAAGTAGAAGAAAGAAGATCCTATAAAGCATATATGAGATTATGTCTCCAGAGCCGTTTTCCGTCGAAATAATCCAGCACGAAATTCACAAGAACTTATTGTTATCAAGGAATGGATGAATACTATGCAGGAAATAATAATTCCATTATTGGAATATCTAGATGAGTGAATGCATTAATGCACGAATATTGAGCAGCAGAGGCTCAAATACTGCAAATCAATTTACTTTTTTTGAGCGCCCTTTCTACTTAAATGAGTGCTATATCGTTTTGCCCAAATGTCAATAATTTTCTGATTTTGAGCCGAAAATGCCCTCAAACAATAGTGTTCGATTTCCTCATGGCGAATTTATGAGCAAATTCAATTCTGTCCGTGGGGCCGCCCGTCCGGCCGTTAGCACGATTACTTTCGAAGGATTTGTCCTCGAAACTTGAGATTTTCAGGGTGAATTCCCAAAGCATACAGGGTGTTCAATAAAATTTGGCACATCAAAATTTTTTTTCCTCAATATCTTAGACAAAACGAAAGTAATCGAAATGAAATGCTGCAGCCATATGCAAAATTCTCATAATAAACCTGATGCAAAATATTGTGGTCATAGTGTGAACAGAACTATAGAAAATTCAATTGGAATATTGAAAATAAGAAACTCCGTATTTCTATAAAAATATGTTCGATCGTAATCTATTTTGCATATGAAGATTGATATACTGAATGTTCGTGCAAAATTTTGTTGCCATAGTGTTAACAGTAATATAAAATATTGAATTAGAATATTGAAAAAAAATCCATAACAGCATATCCGATTCGGGTGAAATTTACTCCGTGCCCCAAAAATTTGCGGACGTAGTGTCAACAAAACCATAGAAAATTCAATTGGAATATTGAGAAGAAGATCTGTATATTTCCATAACAAGATATCTGATTCGGGTGAAATTTATTCTGTGAATGAAGACTGATATACCTACCGAATGTTCATGCGAAATTTCAAATGAAAATCGTATTATCAGAACCATAGAATTAAATTTTTTTGAATTATTTGTCTTTTTTATATTTCATTTTCTGAATAAGTCTAAAAACCCATAAATGAACAGTCTCATCAATGCCCTAACCGAGATACAGGGTGGTCCATGTATTTATCAAAAATTTTAAAAACTCATAACTTTCGAACCAAGCAATATAAACGGTCGATATTCAGAACTCATGATTCCTTTCCACAAAGAGATCGATTTTATTTAAATCCCCCAAAATTTCCACATCCGTATTCGAAAAATATGAGACTTCTTTCAAGCTGAGGTTGAATACCTGTATATTAAAATTTTGAAATTTGATTGAGATATTTGAAGAGAGTAGAAAACATCAATGAGTTTTAGTAGATTGTCCGGCACGTCAGTTCGCTCAATGAAAGCTGCAAGGAAAGATTGAAATGTACAGGGTGTTTCCGAATAAGATGCCGTAAATTTGAGATCTTTATCCTCAGATGATTTTATGGCATAAAGTGCCTATGAGCTATGGGTCTCTGACGCATTGTTTTTGAGATACATGGTGTTGAAGTTTAGGGGAAATATATATTTTTCGGAAATATTTTTGAAACATCACAAAGTTTTTTAAATTTTTGTAGGTTATTAGAACTCATCAAAACCCATTTTTTTAATTTTCATCAGTGGCGTCCGTACAGACCTGTCCGAATAAATTCGTTGAAAAAATTATACGCCAATGCTTTTTAACCGTCGTAATATCCCTAGTGCATTTGATTGTTCCGCAAAAATTCGGAAAACGAGTTTCTAAGTAATATGTATTAACGAATAGAATATGAGAAAGTGGTTTTAAAAATCCGGGTCGAAGACGAAAATTTTTCCAATTTCGCGAATGCTATTTGTTACGACAGGTTACGTGGGAATTGGTGTTCAAATTTTTCCTGTGTAAAAATTGGATGCACGAGTGATACTTGATTGAATTAATTCCTCAGTTGAATAGACATTTCATTTTAATAAATTTTATTATTAAAATAATAAGAACAATAATTAATAGAAACAAATTTTTTTTCTCGGAAAACTGCTGAAAGCCAAGTTGACAGTTGTTAGGTCATTTTTCCACTTGAAATTCTCATTAGACATACCAATTCTTGATAGAGATGGGTTAAAATTAATAGGATGGAAATAATCAATTTCAAAATAGTTTTTTACTTGCGACGAATAATTTCTGAGATGAAAATAAAATCAAAGAATTTCGTGATTCTCTAAAATGAAAAAGCCCTCAGAAATTATTCGTCGCTGGTAAAAAACTCGAGTACTATTCTCACTGTGAAATATGTGCAACAATGCCGTTCATTTTCATCTATCTGTTAAGTTCAGAGATCACCAATTCTGGACACCCTCTACATGGTTATATTGCATCATCGTTGACAACCAAACTGTCAGAATTAAAGAAAATGAGGTAAAGTATTAGGACTCAACATCAAATTACTTGTTCGACTTCAAGTGAACATACGAGACTTTCCGATTTGACACATTCATGAACTAACAATGTAAATCCACGGAATTGATTCGATAACTATATTATTAATTATCTCCTGCGAAATATCCATTTATTCGCAGTCACAATAAGATCTTGTGAATTTCGTGGTGGATTATTTCGACGGAAAACGGCTCTGGAGACAAAACCATATATGCTCTATGAAATTTATGTCAGGACACATCGCGGGCCATTCTAATCGGGCAATCTTTTTGGTTTTCCAGGGCTTCTTCGACTGGCATTATTAGAGTATTAGCCATAAAGATAGCAACTTTTGATTTTTGAATTTTTTTTCGATGTGCAACATATTTTGAGAATCAAATTTGAAATTAATAGAAGTCAATTATATGTGAAATAATAGATAATAAAAATGAATGAAAAATATTGAACAATTATTTTTCTACCGTCAATCATAATTTGGCTTGGACATAAAGATAGCAACTACAGGTGGGTAACTTGTTCAAACTCGCATTTTATATCATGAAGTAAGACAGATGACAATTAATTCAGTTCAAAATTGCGTTATCTTAAACTTTAGATGGGGTGGAATGAAACACCAACAAGAGAAATTCAATTATTGGCTAACATAAAGAAGGCGAATTAAAAAATAAAATTGCAAAAATGTTTAATTAATAAGACAACAGTACCGAGGATAGTTTTTCATCAGAGGGAACTCCAAAAGCCTTCAAAAATACAGAAACGCTAAGAAAAACTACACAACGAACTGAAAGACATATAATAAAAATTGCCTCGGCGAATCGTTTCTTGTCTTCAGAGAAAATTTTGGGGGAAATCATTCCAGAAGAGAAAAAAAAATATTTCTTAGCGAACAGTACTAAGAAGATTGTTTAATGCAGAATTGTTTGGTAGACATCTAGCTAGAAAACCTCTGTTATCAAAATAGAATGTGAAAGCACAATTAGCCTTTGTTCAGGCGCATATCAATTGGACAGTGGAGCAGTGGAAGAAAGTGCTTATTAGTGGCGAATCTAAATTCCACTTGCTCAAAAGTGATGGGATACAACATGTACGAAGACCTGCTGGCTAAAGACTTGATCCGAAATACACTGTAAAAATTGTTAAACATGGTGGAGGATCGGTGATGATATGGATGTTTTTTTTCTAGACGGTTAGCTTCACTGTTGGTCAGGAGTGGACAAAACCCAGAGGGCACAGGCAGGTGTATCGATACTGGTGAAGAAACACATGCAAAAGTATATTGAAGATTATGAGCCATTATTTTAACGTATAATTACTGTGATTATTCGACTATTTGGTCTGCAGACGGTAATTGTGGGGGTGTACGCACCAAATGATGCAAGTTAAGAATGAGTTTTATTCGCAGATGTCGGATGTTCTGATGAGGATTAAACTTAGCCAGGAAATAATTAAAGCAGGTGACTTGAATGCAAGAGTGGGTAGCCAGAAAAACAACAGAGTTGTTGGTCAATACAGCGAAGAGGTTGTCAATGATTCTGGCTAGCGGCTGATGGAATAATGCGAGTTATGTGGCTTACGAATTCTCAACTCATTTTATCCCCATAAACTTATTCATCGATACACAAGGGAAAAAACCTTCCTTGCAGCAAAAGTCTATTATCGATTATGTGATAAGACGACAACGTTCAAACTTTATGATACTTGACTGTAGAGTAAGGAAAGGAGCTAATTGCGGATCAGATCACAGGTTGGTAAGCGCAGTTATTGTTGTTCCCTTTGCGGCTATAATTGATGCTGAAGACTGTAAAAAGTATGAGTATGAGCTCTTAAACGAAGAAAGTGTCAAATATCTTCATCAGAGGAGATTGGAATGGTCCTTGAATGGCATAGAAGTGGACGATGGTATTGAACTGGAATATCAAGAACACCATCAAGAAAGCTGCAGGAAAAGCTTAGGGAGAAAAGCATAGAGCAAAAAAATATGGTCAGCCCATTTGGCTGACAGAGGAAGTGACAGCAGTGATAAAAAGAAAAGAAAAATCCGTATCAAAGATGGCTTTCAAACTGATCAGTGGTCAACTGGCGCGAATATAAGGCCTAAAACAGAGAAGTAAGACAGATCATCAAGCATGAAAAAGAAGAACTGTGGGCACTTAAGTCCAGTGAAGGGGAAAGTTTGATGGGGGGGTCCAGAAGCACCGAAGTATGGCGTAGGATTCGACGAATGAAGACCAACCATTCAGATCGCATATAGCATAGAATACCAATGGATAAATTGAAACAATTCTATCAGGAATAATTGATGGAAAGCAGAGTCGATCATCAATGTATGTTCAAGAAGTAAATATTACCCAGAATAATCTTGTCGAACCAGGAAGTTGAGAAAAATTATGGATCTATCAGTCTACTCTCTGGAAGAATCCTGCATAATATGTAGGCTCCGAAATGATATTCGCCACAAAATTGGTGAGGATCAGGGTGGATTCGTTCCAAGAAGGTCTTGTTATGATAATACTTCAGCAAATTATGAAGAAAAAAGTACTGTTGATTAGGAGGTGTACCTGAAAATGGCCTACGATTATCCCTAGAGCCCGTTTGTGGGAGGCTCTTGATGTTCTCAATATAGACAGATCGCTCGTCTCTATGATTCAGAAATTTCATAAGGAAAATATATCTCACGTCAGAATCGGAAAAGAGCTGTCTGAACCGATACTAACAACGAAAGGCTTAAGGCAAGGATGTAGTCTGTCAACGCTGTTATTCAACGCCTATGTTGAAATTGCACTGAAACGTAGGAAGCGGATTTTTCAAGAAATAGGTATTCTTATAAGAGACGAAAATCTTTTTTCCTTAAATTTTGCAGATGATCAGGTGGTGCTGGCGCAAGATTCATATGCTCTAGATATCATGTTGAAAAGCCTCTACAATGAATACAAATAATGGGTTTGCTCATAAGTTCAGAGAATCTAGCTGTGAACACCGAAGCAAGATGTGAGATTCTTATTATTAATGAAGTTGCTATCAAACAGGTGGGTAGTTTCAAATATCTAAGTGTCAGTTGCAGGAACGTCCATTAAATTTAAAGGTCCATTAAACTCTTAATCCTCCATTATTACAAGGAATAATGGAGGATTAAGGTTTAATGGACCTTTAAATTTTAATGGACGTTCCTGCAACTGAGCATAGTGTTACAGTGACCAGAGACGTCATAGGTAGAGAAGAAATTAGAAAGAGAATAAGTTATAGTAAAAGGATTATAGGATGCCTCAACAGCTTTTGGTGGGACAAACATATTTCCCATTAGACCAAAAAAGAATTGGCCAGGCTTTTGTGGAGCAATTCTTCGTTAATGCACTGAGCAGTGGGCTATGGGTGCTGGTATGAAGCGTACTATGTTAGCCGTGGAGTTGGATTATTTGCGAAGAAGTGCTGAGATATCAAGGCTTGAAATGAGACGAATCATGAGAGCGGATGACACGGTGCTTGATCCGGAGCATATTTTAACATAGTGAAACAGTGGTTAGTAGCGTCCAAAATAAATGTCATAGTTAGGCCATCCTTAGGCTCCGACGAGAATTCGAAAGAAAATTCTATGAGAAATATTGGAAAAAACAAATTCGGAGTGAAATTTTTCTGATGAAGAAAAAATTATTGCAAGTCTTATAACGGGGCCTGGTCCTCAATTGACTACAACTTGATTGCGTCCATGCCGTGAATATGCAGGGAAGTAATAATCCTGAGGACAATTACTGAATATTTACTGATACCGTAAATTGGGGATACTTTGTGACTAGTGGGTAACTTTGTGACAATACGCAAATCGAAACAAGCTGCCCAAATATTTTCCAAGTTTCGCGCGCATATGGCATTTTATGTCATGAAGTAAGACAGATGACAATTAATTCAGTTCAGAATTGCGTTATCTTAAACTTTAGATGGGTGGAATGAAACACCAACAAGAGAAATTCAATTATTGGCTAACATAAAGATGGCGAATTAAAAACTAAAATTGCAAAATGTTTAATATTAATAAGACAACAGTACGAGGATAGTTTTTCATCAGAGGGAACTCCAAAAGCCTTCAAAAATACAGAAACGCTAAGAAAAACTACACACGAACTGAAAGACATAATAAAAATTGCCTCGGCGAATCGTTTCTTGTCTTCAGAGAAAATTTTGGGGGAAATCATTCCAGAAGAGAAAAAAAATATTTCTTAGCGAACAGTACTAAGAAGATTGTTTAATGCAGAAATTGTTTGGTAGACATCTAGCTAGAAAACCTCTGTTATCAAAATAGAATGTGAAAGCACAATTAGCCTTTGTTCAGGCGCATATCATTGGACAGTGGAGCAGTGGGAGAAGTGCTTATTATGGGCGAATCTAAATTCCACTTGCTCAAAAGTGATGGGGATACAACATGTACGAAGACCTGCTGGCTAAAGACTTGATCCGAAATACACTGTAAATATTGTTAAACATGGTGGAGGATCGGTGATGATATGGATGGATGGATTCTGATGAAGAAAAATTATTGCAAGTCTTATAACGGGCCTGGTCCTCAATTGACTACAACTTAATGCGTCATGCCGTGAATATGCAGGGAAGTAATCAATCCTGAGGACAATTACTGAATATTTACTGATAGGTATACCATCTATTTTTGATTAAATCACTATATTAATTTGCATATTGGTCAATAAATCTATAATTGATTAATAGTTACTATTTTTTGTCAAAGATAAAATTTTTTCCAACAATTTAGAAAAAATACATTATACTTATTGCTAATTTCTTTGCAACAGATTGAAGAAATGAATATTGTAATCTTTAAATGAAATGTTCCGTTCATTTATTGTATCTCGTGACAAATACCTAGAATTATCGAAGGTTGCTATCCTTATGGCCAATACTTTATATCGTCCATAAAAATAAATTGAGCTCATAATTCATAACCCTTGGGTGAAATTACAGGATTTATGACATTTTCGAGGTAATAATGCCTCCAGTTATCCTCATGCGTGTGTGAAATTAGTGGCGTTCTTCTTTCGAAATAATTCCTTTCCGAAATAATTCAGTGCCACCGCGAAGAGGAGCTTTTTGAATAGCCCTCTCAGGACTTTTTCGACATCCTCGTTCCCTCCAAACTCTTATACGGAAGTCATCACTTAATC